>JAQFZI010001333.1:0-10273 GCA_034695605.1 Eupelops occultus | reverse complement strand
TAAATCGCCTAAACTATTATTCCCGATGACTGCACTCTTAATTAAATATCGGGAATTCCCGATAATTCTTAGCTCTAGTTATCATTATATGTTTGGAACAGATATCGACTTTTCCGTTGAATTAAATAAAAAAATCAATGCTTTCATTGAAATGAGTTTCACTTCTCTTCTCATTTGATTCACGACTTTTCGCTGATTTTCAGTGCTTTGAAATTAATTTTGTGTAAAAACTAAAATAAATTTCTTTCTTTACAATACTTTTCTAAACAAAATGTTTTTTAATGAGTCCCAAGAAAACTGCTCTTATTTTTTTCAACCAATCTCTCTCTCTCTCTCTCTCTCTCTCTCTCTCTCTCTAAAAATTTAAGAAAATCAGATGTATAATGGATCTAAGGGTTTACCGTTGTTCCAACCCAGAAAAACCACCCCTATATCGCCCCTGAGTTGAGCGCTTAATAAAAATAATTTCCAAGTTTAAGGAAACGAACGAAAAAACTAATGATTTTCTTTGGTTTGTGATTAACTTTTATACAGTTATTGTGTATTGTATTCACATTTTCTATTGTCTAAGAATTCATTTTTATACTTCTCATACTTTTAATCATTTTTGGTTAAATAAATACATAAACAGCTGTAATACTTAATATTCACAAATTCTAATTGGTGTTTTATGTGTTTCTTAAAGTAAACTTAATGATGAAAACCTAGCTTTTTCAACAAAGATCCTTTTGTACAGCAAACAAAATAAGATATTAAATAACATAGGTGACAATTTTATATAATAGAATCTATTAAAAGATGTATTAAATCTGGGCTTTAATCAGTAAATATAACCACAAAGATGTGGGCCCACTTTGCTCATCCCTTTCGAGAACTTAATGAATATTTAGTGTTGGCGTATATAAAAAAACTGTAGGCTTTTTATGGCTTAAGATTTGGGCCGAAGTCGAGGAAAAATTATGTTTAAGACAAGAGAAACATTTTTTGCTTATAAACCCAAAACTTGTTAATGAATAGTGTTATTGATTTTTAGCACTAAAAATACGGAACGAGAACAGAATCAGTGCATTAAACAAATACATAAGACTTTTCCCTATTAAGAAGTAATTTATTCAACTCAGAGCATAGACAGCCTGTTTTCCCTTGAGGTTGCTTATCTTATTTAATTGGGAACACCTATTAAAAGATAAAAACAGTTAACTGACTACACTCCTAATTAGTAATAACTTAATTCATCAAAATTTGATTAGTTTTGTCTCAAATTTCATTCTGTCCATCGCTTAGCATTGGTTCTGACCAATTTTTTGAAAAACCTGTTCCTTTTCTGTCAACAATTTGTGTTACAAGAGTTAAATAATTCAGAGGAAGAGAGAGAGAGAGAGAGATTATTTTAATTGAATTCTTTGATAAATTGTGGAAATTAGAGCTAAATTTTGATAAAAGTGATGAATAGTTTTGGCCAAATCTAGCCTGGATAATTAATTTGGCCGTAAATGGGAATTTCCAAAAATGTTAATCATTAAAAGCGAGAGGAATAAACTCACCGATAATTTCCATAATACATGAGAGCTGGTCGGCCTCATTCTCACCGGGAAATATTGGATAACCAGTGTAAAGTTCGGCCAAAATACAGCCAAAGCTCCACATATCGATAGATGGCCCGTATGGCAGTCCCAAAATAACCTTTAAAATAGTGATAAATAGGTTTAAAACATATCTTTACTAAAAATCACTGAAAGAATCTATGGAAACATTATTCTATGTGGACTTCAATACATTTTGTCAGACAATAATATTTTTATTTATTATTATTTTTCTTAAACTAAGTATTCTCTTAAGACTCAAAAATTTTTCATTTAATACACAATTGATGTTTTCTTCTTGGTACTTTTCTTCTTTCTCTCTCTATTGTATGTTTAGAGAAAAGACAAACAAATGATTGAACACTTTATTTATCTCTATTTCAGGAATCTTATCAATACTTTTTTCATCTATGACAGATACTTTTTTGTTATTTGAAAAGAAAATAATTTCTATTAAATAGAATTTTCCCATCGATTCTATTGATTAGAGCACAGAATTAATGACTACATTAGCAGATTTTAATTAAATCCCAGCAACAAAAAGTAACGATAATTCTTTTGCTTTGAATAGTAAATTGAAATAAATGACTATGCTTAAAATGAGTTTTCTATTATTTTTCACTAAAAATAGTAAAATTTCGAGAAAATTACATAAATATTAAAAGTTTTGAATTATTTAATGCCTAAAATTCAAACCAAAAATAGAAAACAATAATAAAATAAAAATTGTGTGAAATGTTAAACAAAAAGTAAATCCCTTTTTATGACAATAAACTATAAAATATACCTATTTTTGGAATTTTGAAGAATAAATTGTTAAAACATTGCGAGAAACACGATGTTAACACTAAAGGCATATGTGCAAGATGTTAAACATATTCGATTAAATAAATCAGTAAAGTACTGCATAAATTTGATCAAGTCAAAGTCTTTAGGATAATTTGATTGCACTCAAAATGTCATGTTTACAAAAGAAATTATTGTTTTTGCAGCTGAATACTACTCTTGGTCATCCTAGTAATCCCTGAATACATTCTCTGAAGCTCTTTAGTAAGCAGTTTATGAATATAAAATGAGTAATCAAACATTGAATTTTCTGCAAGTTAATCGAATAAAGTTAGTTATACTAACCTCTGGTGATCTGTAGAATCGGGACTGTATATAAGTATAGACCCGTTGGTGTGCGAAACAAGAGCTCCCAAAATCGATTACTTTAATAGAAGAGCTGCCCTTTTGTTTAAGTAATATATTTTCCTAAAGAATAAAAATAAAACAAATAATAAAACATAAAAATAAATAATAAATTTGATTAATAAAAAAAAATTAATGCAATGCATTCAAAAAAAGTCTTATTTATTATCATTTGTCTGTTTTGTCATTTTTCTAATCAAGTTAAAGGAAGTTTTATCTGAAAAGAGCTAACCCTTTGTTGAATAATGCTTAACTCATCTGAATTCATTTTAATTGAACTCAATTTCACAGCTCTTTTAAATTAATTGAATTGAATAAAAAGAATTGATTTCATAATTTTCTTATTAATTGAAAATTAGGCTAAAATTTAAGACATTTCTCACAAATTAATTGAAAAAACTAAACAAAACATTAATTGAATGACATTCAGTGCTGCTCAACATAACTGACATACATCTATGAATTCCTCTTGTGAAAGGTTTATAGATTAAGTGTGCTTCTTTCAAATTGTTTAAGTGTTTTATCTATATATCCCTTGAGCACCACTGATCTTAATTTATATTTCACATAAGAAAAAGAAATAATAAATTTAATCTCTAATTACGTGAAAATATAAGAATATATGCATTAACTTAATTAGAAATTAGTTCTGAAATTATTGTGAAAACAAAATTAAAATTAAATCTCTTTTAATCTTTGGTAATGTATTGCTTCAGTTAATCGATTGGAAGTTTTTGGGAACAAGTTTTAGCTTTAATTATAAAAATTTAATGAATGAAAGAAATGTATGGATAACTTACTGGTTTCAAATCACAGTGAATTATGTTTTCTTTGTACAAAAGTCTCAGACATTGGACTAATGAGTGCGCAAACTTGCGAATTAAGCTCAGACTGAAGCCCTGGTAGTTATTCTTCTTAATTAACTCATATAAGTTGACCCTTAAAACAAAATTTTAAAATTTAATTTTCAGAAAGAGAAAGAAAGAGGGAGAGAGAGAAAGAGAGTCGATAATATCACGTAAGAGTCATTTGAAAACAGAATTGTCTACAAACATATTTGTTATTTAGAAATTGTTTTGCCAAATTTTCAAATGTATCTTGAATATTCCGTTCTTTGAGCATTAGAGACCACTTAAGGCATATAATTCAATAAAATAATTAAAGTTTTGATTGCACTTAACTTCAAGTCAAGAATCAATTCTTCACAAACAAATAATTGAGAAATATTTATCTTGGAGCTTCAACATTACTTAATGCCAAGAATAAATTAATTTCGGAAAAATAATTATCAATTGATTTGGAAACTGTTTTAATTAAAACCTTGATTTGAGATATGCCAAGATAAATATTTAAACAATTATGTGTTTGTAAATTGATTATTGACTTAAAGTTAAAGTGCAATCAAAATCATTATTTACTTTATTGGATGGAATGACCCCTCACTCCACTTATATCCAAATGAAATTATTGAAAAGACTCCTTAGAATCAAAATATTGGTAATAGAATAGGTCAGAGAATATTCTGTGCAAAATGAGATGTTTACCCCAACAATTCAAAAGTAATACACAAGTGATTGCGAAAATAGAAATAATCGAGCATATGGATTGTGTTATGGTGACAGTCCTTATCCCGTTTTGTCAGGTGCTCCAGAATTTTAACTTCAACCAGTGCTTGCTGATGAAATCTGAAAGTTATAATCAATTTCAATTATAATTTCAATTAAATAATGTTTTAATGAGCATGGTCATAAATTTTAATTTGACGTGAACAATATAAGATTCACATGGGAAATACTGACATTCTCCATTTGATTACTATCTCAAGATTCTCATGTTTACTCAAGTTTATAAAGTGCAATTACCTTGCTATTCTTTTGACGCATTTTGTTTATATTCAAATTTGATTATATATATTAAGTAAATGCAATCCATTGATGTCAGAGAACCCAAATATAGTTAAAGTTTTTATCATCTATCTAAATCATACATTTTTGTACAAATCTATGAATATTAAATGTACTAAATTAGCATGATGATTAAATTTGATAATGGAAGTGGAAATTCAATTAAGTTACAAATTTTAGTTTCTATCAATCATTTAATAACTATTTAAGATATAAATAGAGTCTGTTCTCAAAGTTATCATTTATTAACAAAAATAACTATTAATTTGTGTATAATTTGGGCTAAAAATAAGTATTCAGTATATTATTTAATAATTTTTATCTCAATTTCTCCCAATTTCTTCGCCAAATATCAAATGATTGATTGATTTGATGTTTTGATATATAATGTGATAGACTTTTAGATAAATTCTCAGATCTTTTGTTTGGTTTAAGTTTTGACAGACAGTAGAAAATTGATTACAAGTTGTCATAAATAATAAGGAGAAGAATAAAAAATAGTTTTATAGTCAGAGCGTGAGTCGTATTTTTCACCCATAGATTTGTTGATGGATACGGTTTGGGGCATATTCTTAACTATTGGTTTCAGAGAACTAAACTTTGATATCTTAAACTTCAATTTAGAAGTTTTTCTAATGAAATCTCAAATAACTATAAATAATAAATGATTTTAAGACAAAATTATTATACTTTTCTTCATATAATAGATTTCTTCAATAAAAATATATATCTTTTAGTGCTTTCATCCTTTTAGAGAATCCAAAACCAGGATAAATGTGAAAGTTTATAGTGTGGATGAGCAAGACTAAAATTTACACGATTACCGTAGCAAATTTGAGGAAGTTCTTTATGTTTCGTCAGACTTTAGGAATTTTAAATAAATTTCAAATTTTTCTGAGGTTTAGGCGAAAATTTAAAAAAAATCTATAGATGACCCTGAATAACTCTGAATGACTGCATTTGTTAGCCCTGTCCTTCTCTGAAGCTTAGAACTAAAAGCTTATTAAAAAGCCCTGAAGTTCTTGAAAAATATCTATAAAATTGATTTATTTATGAAAATGGATTATCAAATAATATAATTGAAGACTAAAGTAAAGTAAACATAAAACTAAAATTGAAAACCAAAAAACAAATCTAAGAAAAAAGTATTTGGTTTGCCTTCAAATTATAGGCTTTCCAAATAACAACTGCTGACATATATTCTCATTTCTAATTTGAAGTTTTTTCAAACTTTTCTTATTTTTTGATTCTTTGAATTTTATGTTCAAAAACGTGATTAAATAATAAAAAGGACTCCGGCTTTTTGTGTATATCTTCTCTCCCTTTTTTATCAGTAAATAGCAGGTCATTGGAATACAAGTGTTGCCAACATATGAAGGGCTGGTTATGTAATGCCCTCTCCTATTGTGAACGAGTGGGTGAAATGGCTTATGAATAAATCAATGACTTAATGATCGACTGAACGCTTCTGAATAAACGCTTCGTTTTTTATATTCATATTTTTCAAACTAATTATAATATTTATGAATTTGATTTACAAATTAAAGCCTAAATATATATGCAAGAGCATCGATCCTAAAATTGCTATAGCAAAGCATTCTTAGCTTGAATAAAATTCACATGAAAATCACGCTCTAAAAAGCATGAGAACTTTTACTTGTACATTTAATCTAATGTGAACAGGGCTATTTTAGTAGAATGATATATTGTTATTTAATGCTTAGTATTATAGATATTATATAAGTTTGATTTGAAAAACGTTTATAATCTATGAAAAGGTATATATTTTCACTTAAAAGGATTCCCAATATTTGGAGAATAAGCTAAATAAAGTGTGCTTGGTTATTCTCAATTTATGCAATATATCTCGTTTCGGAGCAACTTTTCTAAAATGAATATTTAATATCATATGAAATAAAAAAGAAATGAAATATAATATTATAGTTTATGATAACAATTACGGGTTTTTATTATATGGCTCTAAAAAATCATGCATTTTATGAGTCATTAGACGTTTCTTCGATTTATTGTTTTGTTCATCAAATTAATGGTTACGTTATGTTCTCTGATATGAAGGAACAAAACAAAAGTAATAAATAGTTTGTTAACTGCTATCCAAATCAAAAATGCATTTATTTGTTAATTAAGTTTAAGCCTAAACTGTGTTTCACATCAACCAAACATCGCGTTTGTGCCCAAACTCTGACACAATTAAGTTTTCAACAGTTAAGAAACTAAATCTATTTTTAACAAAACTCTTCTGGTGTATTGAGTTATACCTGTTTTGCACATCACTTGAGAGCACAGGCACTCACACAACAAACAGATTACCAACAAAAACAAAATTAAAGACTAAACCAAAACGTAAGCAAAAAATAAATGAAATCGTTTTGAAATTACATTATTTTTCTTATACTCTAAAAACTAATAATTATAATCAAATCTACTCTCAATTCATTATAATCACTCCAAACAACAGTCATGTCCACAATCATTGCAAGCTATGCTTAACAAATAAAAAAAATGAAAGGACCGCCTACTTGCCAGGGCTGAATAACTTCATATGTATTTTTCACATTGAAATTGCTTATAGCATGTATCGCCATCTCATGCCTTCCCCGCCGTGCACATCACCCAAAAACCCCCAAAAATGTTAAGCATAACTTGTATTGTTTGAAAAAGTTGATTTCAATATCATATACAGTCAACCCTCGTTTTTATAAACTTTAATCAATGCTTCCGTATTTGATAGGCTTTTTTGAATAATCAGTTTGACTATCAGTTTAATTAATATTATTTAAGTCTTTCTTAAGACGATAACGAAGCTTCGAAATATATAATATGATTGATTATATGATACCACTCCTCTCCCCCACTACCGATCTCTAGTTATAAATTTCCAAAATTCTAAATCAATTACAAAAATTATTTAAATTTCATAAAAACCATTTTTATGTTTGTAATTAAAGCTTTTGAATAAATTGAATAAAATTTCTAACTTAGGGCTAAATTAATAATTTATAATAAAAGACTTAAAAATATAATCAAGATATAGATTTGTTCATTTTGTGATGTGTAAAACTTTATCACTAATTTAACCAATATAACTTTTATATACTGCAAAACGGGAGTTATCATCGTTTTATAGCCTCCTTTTTAAAACTTGTTCTGAATAAATTTTGAATTTCAAATTAGGAAAACCTATTAAATTATCAAGATTAAAATTTGTTGTTTCAAATTCTGACCTTTTCTTATTGCGGATGATTTTGAGGGCGATTTCTTGGTTGGTCTTATGGTCGAGTGCTCTGATTACTTGGCCAAAACTACCTTTTCCTATGACTTCCAGTATCTCATATCGATATGATATGTGGTCGTGAAGTACCTAAAAGTGTTTAAAGCACAGGTATTGTAGTCAGTTATAGCTATGATGTGATCCAATGTTAGATAAGTTTCGATTAAAATATAAGATAACAGAAAAATGTTTGAGATTTGAATAATATTTTCTTGAATTAAATTGAGTTGAAATTAAAATATGAATAATCGATACAATATATTATGCGTTATAATAAAATATGTGAAGGTTTATAAACATTACGATTATTGCAAAAATGGGCTCATTTTTCACCAATGAAATAGAATGAAAGATATTTTTTGAAAATAACATTTTATTCATTTTTATGTATGAATTATATCTTTTTCTGTTTCGATTGAAATACTACTAAAATGACTTTTAGTTCAGATTTTTTGCTCTTTCAAAGTTTTCTATTCTTGAAAATAGTTCATAAATGGAGTCTTTAACATACATTTTCACTGAAAAATACTATATTCCCAAAGGAAACGAAAATATCGGCGAAAATAGATTACAAATAATAGGTTACCAAAAAATATTCTCATTTGAAATGATATCGAAATATAAATTGCATTTCAAACTCATTCGAGTGAAACATATTTCGATTAAAACCCTTATTTATTAACCTTTGATTAAAAGTAAACTCTCTCCCTTTCCCTTCCTCTCCCCATTTTATTCTCTGTTTTTGAAGAGAATTCTTGACATTCAATTGATAGTCAGTGATGTCCAAGGGGGTATGCTTAAATACACCCTAATTTTTTGTCGGAACCAATTCAAAGGAAAAATGTAACAAAACTATCTCCTCTTCGTTCAACAAAATTTTAACATTAGCCTATAGGAAAATACACCCCCTATACCCCCTATTTCGAAGAGCTTGGACATCAGTGAACTATCAGGATAATAGTGAACTAAAGTTGTGAAATCTAAAAAAAATCAATTAAATAAAAAGCTTTTATTATTTGCATTAAACTTGACTTTAATTTAATTGAGAAGAAAATCATTGAAAAGTAGTGAACAAAAAAATAAATTTTAATAGTTGTCTAATAAATCTTAATACATGTATTTTTTGAAAGGAGGAAAGTTTTTCTTAAAGAATTAGCTTATATTTCATGGATTGGAATAAAACCGAAAACTAATTAATATTTGTATTTTTTTACACAAAATTAATTACTCTTATATAATAAGGATATTGAGGAGCGATAGGGAAATATATGTTTTGCTCCGCAAATTAGGATATTAGCGATAAATTAGTCATAAAATTCGTGAGACATTTGCCCATTCAATCCCTGACCTGGTTCTGTCCTCAATGAATAGTTTGTGGTTGTTGCATGATATTCATTTGCTATTTTATTTTACCATTCATTTTGTTATTATCGTAAAAAAAATCTCTTCAATATATTATTATTAAATTTGGTCTTAAGAGTAGAGCTCAACCATTCAATTGGTTTACTGGACCTTAAATACAGTCAATAGTCAACAAATAAATAACTTATTATTCCATTCATTACTTATCATTAGCTTAACATTGAATTGTCTTTTGATAGCTTTTGTGTTAATCTATTTCTCAAATCTTAATTTTTTATTATTTCAAAGCATATAATAATAGGTAACGTAATTATAATACTTATTATTATTTTGAATTTTATTATTTCTTTGAAGAATGACACTAAATATCATCTTTTAATTCTAGTCTAAAACTCGATTCACAACAAAATCCCAGAACCTATAACTAAAGTAAACTGTAATTATTTACATTTATTCGAATTCTATTCTTTTGAAGTCTTGTGTGAAAAATAAGTCTCTTTTAAATTAATATATAATTTAACGTTAGTTTTATTTTATTGAAATCCTTGTATTATTTCAAAAGGAAAGGAGGTTTTTATTACCTATTCTTAAAGTCAATGCAATTATATTTAGTTTTTTATTTAAAAAACTGTTTTTATACCAGATTTCAACATTCGGTTGAATACATAAAGACTTTGAAAACTTTGAAAAAATCATTGAAATATAAAAGAATTAAATATAAAAACCTTAGAGTTTGAGCTCAAGAAACAACTAATCCTTTATGACTCAATCTTCTAATTATATATTTATTTAATGCAATGTATTTCTGAATAAAATCTAATTAAATATTGAATCGAAGCGATCACTGAAAATACGTTTAAAACTTTTCAATTCAAAGCTATTCATTGAAATTATTGTTGCATTCATTTAAAGAACTGAAAATTCAGTAGAAAATACATGTA
>JAQFZI010001332.1:0-10276 GCA_034695605.1 Eupelops occultus | reverse complement strand
TTAAGAAATATTTTTATTGTTATTATTCTGTTTGTCATCCATTGAATGGTGTGTCCGAAGAGCATACCATTCAATGTCGATAACTAACGGTTTAATTGGGATGACTTACACAACCATTGAGTGTTTGAGACATACAAACGAAAACAAATTTCTTAACGAATGTAGTCAAGGATGAGCAAGAGTAAACATTATTCAAAGCTATCTTTTTAATTAAATTGTTATGAATAAAAGTTAACCTTGCTCATTTTTAGCAAAAATTTCATTTGGATACTCAAATAAATGTATAATATTAGCACTTAGCAAGAAGAAATTAATGTTTAAGATGAAACATCTTGCTCACAAATATATTGTAACCATTATATGAGAGCTAACAGCCCTTTATATTTAGTGATGGGTTCTTCAGGTCGTTCTTCACGTATTAATTCTATTATAGAGAAAAACAGTCAGACAACACATACACCAAATCAATAGGGAATTCCTGCTCTTCAGTAAGAGTCCAACACTTATAGAATAGTCAGTAAATTAGAGACGAGAAAACTTTTTGCACCGTTTAATGAGCCGATGCCTGACGTCCACAGTATTATACAATTCAATAGATATATCTCTAGTTTTCTGACCCAAAACTTTTGGGAGTAAAACAAATATATGAAGAAAACATTTTTTTATTCTTTGAATTCAACTCAAACTTTCCTTCCAGTCGTCAAATGGGAAAAACATTACAAACACTCAGTGAATAAAAAGTTTTGTTAAGCAACTCATTATATAATGTATTTCCCTTTACTATACACTAAGAATCGTTAAGTATTACTCCATTAGAGTTGAAAAACAGTTGGTTTTTATTTTGAAGAAACAAAAGGAAAAAACTAATAAAAACAATTGTCGTAAGAATTTTGATCTTCAATTGTTTAAAGTGAATGATTTGTATGAATGACAATTGCCTTAACAATTGCTTTCATTCATTCATTAAATGGGAGGAAAGTCTTATTTCTTGAGAAACTGTTCTCAAAACGTATTGCACAGAATATAAAGACTTTGAATTCAAAAGTGTGAATAACTGTCTCCGAAGTGCACAATAATAATAACACTATAAAAACAAACGCTTCGGTTCTGAAATTCAAGTCAACTCTATAGCCAAGAGTCGATTGTATACCGAATTGCAATCGTATTTGTATTGTTAGTCGAATCCCAAGTGATTCCAGACCTGAGCCGAGAGAGAGAGAGAGAGAGAGAGAGAGAGAGAGAGAGAGAGAGAGAGAGAGAGAGAGAGTTCAATACTTTTCTTATCACTATTTGCCAGAACATACAAACCGTAGAAGAAGGCAAAGAACTTAACTCTATGTCTAAGAATACGTTTATAAATAAGAAAAGCGAGAAATTAGTAGTGATTTTTAGTATTAGAAAATCAATTTAAACCAATTGTTAGATTCAATTGGATTTCTTAAACGAATAAATTGCAAACTTTATTACAACATCAATAGGAATGGCTCTCCGGAAGAATAGGACCGCAGCAAATACTGGTCCCTTAATAGCAAGTGAATTATTGGACACTTATTCAGTGCAAAATTCTTATCCCAAAATTGATTTATTGCGGGCTTAGATTAATTGATTAGTTATTTAGTTTGGAAATAAACTTAATTAACCTTAAATTTCTGTCAGATTTGCCTTTAAATGAGATTAAAAATTGCAATAAATCTTAATTCAAACATAATTTTCAGTTTAAATCAATTAAAAATACGTTTTATATCAAATCTAAAGCCTTCCCGTCTTAAGTACAGATGGGAGGGCCTGACTCCGGATATTAGAGTTAATTGAGTCACTTAACTATCACTAAAACATTTCTTTTTAAAAGTAAGAAATGTATTATAAAAAGGAAAAAATTGAGGAAAACTTTTCTCATGAATAGGGAATTGAAGACTAAATGAGTAAACCATTAATAAAACACTTAAATACATCTCATGCCTGAGTTCTTACATATTATTACCCGAAGTGTTGACCAGAATTGTGTTTTACTTAACAATCATCGCTCTCGTCGTCCTTAACGGGACAGGACTATTATGAAGTGCAAAATTATACTTCTTTAGTGTAAATAATATTTTTCATGAGTGAAAAATGTATTTTTAAGCAGAAAAATATTCATAACTTTTTTTTAATGAATTTTTTCTCTGCTATCGATTCCCTCGATTTAAGCGCAAAAATACTTTTTAAATACATGTAATGAATACCATATTGGAAATGGTTTACCTGTAAGAGGATAAGTGATTTAAGTGTTGCTCACAAAACCAGTTCATTGTAAACGAGAGAAATATATTTTGAGTTTAAATATATATTTGAAGAGAAATTTTTATACTCGACTTGAGATACAAAAGTGTAGAAAAATCATTAATCAAAATACTTTTTAAAGAGAATCTCTCACAACTAAATCAAAGGCCACACAGAAATGGAGAGCCCTATTCTCAGCGCATTTATCAGCCACTTATGTCATTAGACAAATATTCTTAACTTAAGTCAAATATTTAGAGGTGAAGGAAATACATAATCCTTTTAGTGAAAAAAATTTGTCGGGTATTGAATATTACGCAAAATATTACTAACCGTTGCTATCACTCAATGGGAACAGTATTTTATGCTTTTCGACGAATTTTTCGCCTCAAATATGTTGAGGAAAGACTAAGAAATTCTTTTCCTGAAAAGATATATTGATAACACTTGTTGTGCACACATTCAAAGGTAATACATAAGACTCAGATAACATTTCTTTTTCTATTGGATAACATAATACATGTATTTTATATTATTTTATTGCTTCCAACAGTTTCTTAGTTGGGCTCGACTTCAGGGCTGGTCAACAGTCTATCACTGATAAACAGGTGATTATTCAATGTAGTTAAGTTTCATAGAGTCAAGAATTAATCAAGCATATAATGCATTTTTAACCCAAAAAGTACCACGAACAAACTTTCTATAAATTGTTAAATAGAATGTCTATTAGATATTAACTCGCAAATATTAAGTGTGAGGTCATTTACCTGAATGAAAGCTCAATTAAGAAATGAAAATTCAGTTGTTCAAAAATTACATAAATTACATAAATAATGCATGCTACTATTTCATCGATGTCGAGGAGAATAATTGCCAGTAATTACTCAGTTGTGTTACAATCGATAGTAAACTTATTATTTTTTCTCTGAAGCGTTCATTTTTTTGTGAGAAATTGAAAATTCTTTCGGCGAAACATTTATTTATTCATTGTATGTACCGATAGCTCATGAATTCGCTCTTTAGTTCATAATTAAAAGGTTGTTATAATAAGGGTGAGCAAGCTAACTGACAAAAAAATATATTGATCTTATTAAATGTAATCTAAGGTGCAAAATACTTAAGATAATAAGTAGCTAGATTATTACAAGAATCCTGTTTAATTGAGTTATTGATAAACAAGACATTAAAACATTCTTATCTAATTAGATGTTGATAGATAGCAAATGTTGAGGACATCCCTGTCCTCTTCACTGAACTTTCCAAATAGTTGTTGCCATTATTTTTAATGGTATTTACAAAATGTCTGTTCAAATGATATAACTGTTTGTGTCGAACGAATTGCATATAAATTGTTTAACTTTTCCGACAATTTGTGTGAAAAACAATTATTCAAAAGTTGTTTTTGTTTCGTGTCTTTTGTTAGTCTGAATGGTGTGCGACTCCAGCGCTGAAGACACTGAAGACATCATAAATTAAATGCAAACTATAGACTAATCGGTTGATTAAATTTACTCTTTTATTGTGAATTAAGTTTTAATTCATTTGAGAAATTCCTTAACTTTTATACAAAGTATAGGCTTTTGAATGAGTTTTATGTTTGGATAATAAAACATTTCGTGAAATGAATGACAATTTATTTGCAAATTATATAAAAGATAATGATTTTCAAGTCTTAAAGAGTAGTATTAAAAACAAAACCATATAAACAATTGGTTTTCGCGGATTGTCTTCAGACTCGACAGTCGTTCGCGAATTGCATTCTTAGAGCTATTACTGGACTTAAGCTTTGAATTGCAAATCAGGTATTGAATAGTTTATTGTTATTCTAATTTTAAACGATTCCGAGTAATTTTCTCAAGATGTGACTTCAATTTTAAATAGATCCTTTTTGGCAAAGCTGTTAAAAGTGATTACCAAGGTCCTATTTATTATTTATGGCTAATGACTTTTAATAAGTGTGCTTAAGAAACCCAAACCCTTTACACAATTTCAGTATCCTTGGTAATTTTCTGAAAATAAACCTTTTAATTAACCGTTAAGGTTAATGAACTTGAACATGATTTGTGCTTGATTGATCAAGGGAAATTTTGTCGGAATTAATTACCAATTATATAACAATATATTTGTATAAATGATCATGCAAGCCCTATTTTAATCACATTTTTCAACTATAACAATTGTAGTAAAGAAATATGACCCTGACCCTGGCTATTCTCTTTATTGCCATCTTGGTTAAAAAGGCAATAAAAGTTTAATTTATTCAAAATTACCAAAACTTAAAATAATATTAAATTATAAACGAAAATAAATTTTCAATTTCTTTGAAGTTTTCTTCACTGAATTGGAAATCACTTTCAATCTTAACCTTAAATTTGATGTCTTTCTTAAGAAAACAAATTGAAATATCAGTCAAATAATTGGCCAATAATTTTGAATTTTGCCGGAAATTTATTTTCTCATAAATTTCCGCATAAATTAGATTCTAATGAAGTCTTATTCTGTGCTTTGGATGGCATAATAGGTCCCGATATTTGTTTTGAACGAAACTTATAGAGCTTTACATCATTTAAGAGTAAAACATGTTTTTTGAAGACTCTATTTCTGAGTACTTTATTACGGGCTAAGGGTTGGCGTCAAATGAAGTCTCGAATGGGTTTTCCTCTAAAGACTTGTTTAAAAAACAATGAAAGTATACATTAGTAGACATAATAATAATATTGTATTTTTAGGCATGAATTCTGAATAAATTGATTCGACTGTATATGAGATTCAATTTATTTTTGTTTGAATGCATGAATAGTTTGTAAACCAGGAATTGGAGGGAATTTTTCAATAAAAACTTAACAATAGTTTAATCGAGAATTTCATCACTTATTCTGAATAACATAACAATTAGTTTTGTATTCCAGAAAAGAAAGGATAGGATATGGCTTTCCATTACTTGTAATGAATGGCCAGATGACGATCGTTAACATCAGAGCACAAGTAAAAGCCAGTTGTGTAGCGAAGTATTCAAAACTGTTTCCAAAAAGGGGTTTATTGTAAAATAGAGTGCATAGTCAGTGCACAGGCAATGGCCCGCCTGGTGTTGGTGTCGGCATATTTGTGGTAAATAAAGTGTACGAAAATTGGCTTCAGTTTGGAAGGGAATTAGGGCTGAGCGAAGAAAAGGGCCACAAAATTACAATAAAAATTTCTTTTCTCCTGTTTTTGAGAGACCGGTGCCTAAAGTCTGGCCAAACAGATACTAAAACTCAGGTCTGACAGCAGTTTAGTGGCAAAAATGATGGGAAATTTAAATAGGAATTCCAATCATAATCTCCATAAAAATGGGAAATACTTCAAATAATTCAAACACAGAATAAGTGTATTTGATTTGGTATTGGGTTCAGAGATAAAGTGTGATTCGAGTGCATATCGAATATATCTAATTGAATATACCCCTAGAAGTGGAGAGCCCTCTCTATAAATGTATGTGTCAGACCAATAGCCCCCACACACCTTAACAATAACATTGACGTCTGACCACCGCTCATACACTGATAGCACAGGAGATATAGACGAGACAATAGCCTGAGTTGAACACATGGAATGTTCATTTCTCTGAGCAAACATATTCTGTGCTGACTACCAGTCCTTTTATAGTGCAGAGTCTGATACTAAAGTCCAGAACTAACTTAAATAACATTATAAAAGTATGTGCGAAAACGGAGCGAACACCACGTATACACCGGTGCTGTGTTCCCTGGGTGTGTGTCTTATGGCTACCACTCAAACAATTTTGTTGCCCTTAAGATATTTCTATGGGTTTGTATTCACTCTCTTTCTGTAAGAAAACTACTCTTTGTATTACATTTTTCAATACCTTTTATATTCATATTACAGACGACTATATCTAATATATGGCCCTCTATTAGCGCTTTAGGCACAGAATAAGAGGAAGACCTTTATCTCACATTTCTCTGAAAATGTGTTTAAATGCGAAACCACTTCAAAAATGGAAATGTTTTTAAAAATCTCTAATAAATACTTTTGTGTTTGAGTTCACAATTCAAATGAAGAGCAAAAGTATATAATTATTTTGAATATCAGTTCATAACATTTGTATGAATTGTTTTGTTGCGATTCATGTCTGCGCCCATACCTACGATATTCAGCAGACGATTAGTTTTACTATAATTATTGTCTAATAAATTATTAATGATATGAAATAAAAGTTACATTAGATTTGAATGACTTTTCTCTACCTTTTATTCGTTTGTTTTTTGTTTCTCTTTCTCTAAAGACTTAATATTTCTTTCATTTTGTGTTTTTATTATTCCCCTGAATACTGACTCCGGTTATAAACCCCACTATACCTTAATTGTATGTAAAGTAAAACTGTTGGCAAAGAAAATAAATATTCGTTGAAATGTATGAATGATTTAAAACCGAAAGTATTTACTTTTAGCACAACTTTAAGCTTAATATCAAATATTGACGACAAGAGTATTCAAAGTAAAGAACTGATAAACCTTCTCATTCAATGAGGAGACGTCTTTCAAGAGACGTGTCCTCATTGACGAGGATATCCTGTAATATAAAGTGTCAACAAAATCACACACAAAAAAATCTGTAGTAATACTAATTTAAAAGACTTTTTATCTAAAATTATTCAAATCAGTGATTATAACATTTCATTAGTTAAGTTGGATTTGAATCAAAAATTAGTAAATTTTTCTGTTTTTTTTTTTTACTTTGAATTCTAATGAAATACAAAATCTGATGGTTTGTATGCACTCGGAGTTCATTAACTTATTCTTAGTGTAAATTTTGTTGACGAAAGTCTGAACTAAACTGAATAAAAAAACAGTAAAGAATTGAATCAAATGACGAGAAAAATATTTTAAGTTTGGATATAATAAGAGCGCATCAAATAGCAAATTATGAGGAATTCTATGCAGGAAATATGTGTGTAATATTGAGCATGGCAAATTATTTTTGGTATCATCATCAAGTTTTGTAATTTGTTAGTTCTGTTTAATTTCATGGGTGTGCAATTTTGAATGTGCAAATTGAAGCAATAACTAGATTGCAGTGCTCTATGGGCTGTGCAATATTCGAGGCAACAATTAAATAGAATGTTGAGTTTTATGTCTGCAAAATGATTAAGCTCATTTAATGCAAACAATATAAATAAATTGAACATGCCACATGCGTCAACCCAATTATAAATAGATTAGATTAAGATGAAACTACAAGATAACCTATTCAGATTTCTTTTTATCGTACACTACCGGGTATTGCCCATCCCTATAATCGAAAGGTGCCTGTCTCTCCCTGAGCTGATTGTTTGAATTAATGAGCAACAAATCTAATTTTGGAGAGCAATAAAAATATGAGCGAAAGACAAAAAACAATTTTTCTGATGAATTATACATTAAATATAAGCCCAGAATTTATACATAATTTGTTTGTGCTATCTCATTTTTGTTGCTCTTCCACTAATATAAAGGTACTCTTTCTCTAATTTATTATTTCTACACAAAATATGATTATATTATTACAAAAAAAATTATTGGATATAAAAAGAAAGAGTGAGTGATATTTGTTTGTTGTGTTCCCCTAACGATGTTATCTAAACATTGTATGCATTTATGGCTGTCCTCTCTTATATGCGATATATATTCAAATCTAATTGATATTAATGTCTGCTCGAAGTTTAACTGAAATATAATTACTATTATTACATATGAATTGGTTTAATATAAGATAGGTCTGAGCGTAGGAAGAGTGGAGACAATATGGAATCGGGAAGAGGATAGGGAGGAGAGGGAGGAGAGAGAGAGAGAGAGAGAGAGAGAGAGAGAGAGAGAGAGAGAGAGAGCTGTCAAACAACGTCTAAACCTTTAATAACGGTATTATACTATCGGCCAATACTTTTACTTTAGTGATCTCACATTGAGAGCACAGAATAATATTAAGCGTCACTTATATTCAGTGTAATATAAGTTTATTGAATCAATGAATTGAATTTCCAAAGTTATCATAAGTTGGGTCAGGATTTCTCTCAAAAGCCTAATAAGAATTAGTGTCAAAAACTTGAGGACTAAAACTGAAGTCTCAAAAGTCTATCTGAAGAGAAGATTAATGTTTCGAAGATTTGTAAAGTTTTTGGATATATAAATAGCTCTGTAGGCGAGTATTGCTCTGAAAATTATTCCGAATAGTTTAGTGACGAAAAGTAATTCGTCTCTAATCTTAGTTTTTTTGGTGATATTCAACGATAAAACTAATGGCTGTTTTTGTTTGGCTTTCCTATCAAGAGTCTGTGCCGGCAGAGCACAGGCCTAAAAACAAGCAGATCTTAATTGGAAATTAATATTCAAGAATTTGTGAGATTAGTTATAAAAACACTCTTCACTTAATTATCAATTAAATTGGGTTTGAGTTGCGATCGAATCGTGTGATTGAATTAAGTATTTTTTTGCTCTGATTTCTCAGTATTTTTGTTGTTATCAGAAAATACATGAAATAAAAGTCCTGAGCCTTACCTCACAAGAAGTGAAGAGACTGTTGGCACAGTCTTAGAGGTGTATAACTCTTGTGTTGACCGAAACACATAATCGATTTGAAACAATATAAGATCTATCCATCACTGTCTCCGAGAAGACAATTGTGTCTCAATTTAAACAATGGTTTTATTGTACAAATATTTGACACAAGAATCAGTTCGTTGTCGACTTCACTCCTAAATAGATTAACAAATAAAATATATAGACATTCAACGAACGGAACAATGATTTCAGACATTAGACATCTGGATATCGAAAGAACACTATTTGTTAGATAAGTCGATTTGATAGTATCTTTTACTGAACTACCAATCGATAAGTCGAGTTCACGAATAAATTTCAAGAATCAAATTGAAATTCTCTCTCTCTCTCTCTCTCTCTCTCTCTCTCTCTCTCTCTCTCTCTCTCTCTCTCTCACTCACAAAAAAAAAATAATCAAATAAAATGAAAGGTTTTTATTGATTATCAAAAAGACTTACGATTTTTTTTGACCAAAAGTCGGATTTTTGTCGGAAGTAATGTTTTTTGAGTTTATTTTGAGAATTAATCGATTCTTCGGAACAGAAGAAAAAATTAATCAAATTTTGAGACAATCTTTGTTTTGTTGTAAGCTTTTGATTCAGAAGTAATTTGTCTAAATTTTGATTTTTGGTCTCTTTTTTTGAACACAATTTCTTTTTTTTCAGTCAGGACTCAGAATAAGTGAACAATAAATTCATTTGAGTGTAAATTTATTGTCGGAGAAAAACCACAGAAGAAATAAATTGAAAAAGAATTCAATTTTCTTTGACTTCAAATATAGTAAAGCACTTAATATCGTATTTATTGGATATTTCGGTCATTTATTTCTCTATCAAAGCAAGAGTTTGGAAATAATTTCAGTTAAAACTTTTGTCAAAATAATACAAAGAATCAAATAATGGATATAAAAATCAAAAGCAATGAAAACACAATAAAAGTGAATAAAATTCTTGTGATTGTTATAAAACTTTTTTTACACTATTTTTTGTGAAATTTAATACAAAATTATGGCACAAAACCAAAAGTTTTCACAATTCACATTAAAGTCTTGGTATTCTTTGTTTTCAATAGACTTAACACTCTAACAGTTTAGAGTCAAAGCATACGAAACAGTCTTGAGTTCAACAATTCTTGAGACAAATATCTAATGAATGATTGAGTTTTTTTTGTCTCCACTTTTGTCAAAACAATGCAATTATTTGAACAGTTTTTGGTTAAAGTTTGAGTTCAAAGTGCAGAACACGACTGATGTCTGTCTCTCTTCTCATAGAGTTGGGCACAGAATCGCGATCGCAATGCAATGCATGACTTCGAAAAAGTTTTTGCTTCACTCGAACCCAATGAATGAATAGTTCCTTACGTACCAACGCAAGTGCAGTGCTGTTTAACCGGCACAATACATATCGCAAACAACCGCACCACCACTTCAGCTGCTCTCTCTC
>JAQFZI010001331.1:0-10280 GCA_034695605.1 Eupelops occultus | reverse complement strand
AAGAAAAAATGGCGGAAAAATGGCGGAAAAACAAAATGGCGTATCCCCCCCTGGAACGAAAATTCGAAAATCCCCCCTGAATCCCCCCTGGAGCCTCGGAGCTTGAGCATCCCTGATTTACGCTTAGGTCACAATTGCATATCTAATCCTCAAATTGTGATATTTTTGAATTTTTTAGGCGAAATGGGGTCTTACCTAAAGATGGAGTAAACATATAACTGGTCGCTAAATAATGTGTTGATATTCTTGAAAAAAATATTTAATGACACTGATATGTGGCTATCATTTTCATCATCTAAATGGCTATTATTTATACTTATTGACTAAAAAGCTATTACATCGTTATCTCTATCATTTAAAGGGACAGTTAGTATAACAACTTTATTTGCAAAACAATTGATTTATACTAATTTAGTTAAAAAAAAGTAAAGAATTTGCACTAAATTTTATTAATGAAACAGAATCTGAATCTTAGAAAAGAAAGATTAGAAAACTTCCACTCAATTTGTTTTGATTTGAAATTCATTAATGTTTTGGATAAAAGTCAGAAGTTTTTGCGAAAGAGTCAAATATTTTGTTGTCGTTCGCAAAATTCAAAACCATTTTATTAGAAATCATTTTATTTTTTTTTCATTTGAAGTTTGGTTTTTGTAAAATAAATTTTTGAAAAAGTGTTGAGAAATTCATATTTTATATCACATCAAAAACATATGAACTGGAATTCAGTCTCAACCTTAAGCCTGTAATTTTGAATTTTCATCTGATATAGACTTTCGGTATCTTTTATTGGCTTTAAGTTTAGTTCACATCATTCAAAACGAGACTATTTGATGGGAAAGTAAAAAAAACTGTTGAGGAGAAGCCGGCTTAACTACGGAAGGCCGGCTTACACACCGACAGTAAACAGAATTAGAGAATTTGTGCGAAACCCAGCGCTGAATATGACATTTTATCGACATTACAAATAAGCTATTTAACACTTCAACTAAAATACTCTTATCTAATATTTTATTAATTTTTTTAAATGAACTGAATAAACATATTCTGGGATTAGAGATGAAAAGTGTTTCTCAGTGTTTGACTTACATTTGTATCAAAACCATAACAGAATTTAAACACTTTTATTGAATGTATTATTACGTGTTTTCAGGAAATAACACCGTTTTTAATATCAAAGTTTAACACATTTAAGACTAGAAATGAACAATATTTGAGTCAAAACTATAGAAAATTGCGATTTTCAGGGATTTTCATTTGACGAACAAATTTGCGCCACATTTTCACAATTCGTGAAATGAATTTTCGAGACATTTATTTTAATTTTAAATATATTTTGTATGTATTTTGTATGCACTTATGTGTTGACAACTTTAAAATAAAAGATTAAATATTGAAACTACCACAATCTTTTGTTGCCTAAGCTAAAATAACATGCTTATAAAACTTGGTCAAACCATCTTGAGTATCATTCAAATCAAACAGCCATTGCTTTATCAATTTATTCTTGTTCTTTTTTACTAAAAGCTAACAGTTGAGGCAATACCAGGGACTATATGCATGCAATTTATATTCTTCACTCATACAGGCCTTCACTTATTTATTCAGTCAAACATTTGTCAACATTTGGAGAGACGACAACTATTCTGAGAAAAGGGATGACCACAAACAAAACAAAGAGTTATAAAAGTCACTGATTCTAAAAGCTAACTTGATTAATGGTCATGGACAGCTTTGAGAACATTACCGAAGATAGATTTACTGAAGTGTTTGCCTAAAATTTTATTTTATTTTATTTTATGGCATAAATTTCAAGAGTATAAAAGAAATGCAGTAATAATTTTCCTGAATTATGGCCATGTTCAAAATTATTATTCTAGTTTACTTGCTTGCTTCTTATCACCAACGAAGCGAAAAAAAATCAAAACTACGAAAACAAAATAATAAATAATTTATGGCTTACTTTTGTTTAATCGAAAAACACAGAATTCAAGAAAAAAACTTCATTTTATGCAAAACATAAACATATTTTGTTGTGATATTTGATATTAAATCATAAGTCGGAACATTCTATCAATTATTTAATTAATTATAACTTTTGAAGCCATGAATCTGAGTCGCCATTAATTCTGTGCCAAACTTTGTGACAGAAGTGTCAGAATAAAAATTAATAATTCATGTCATATAAGAAGGCCGTTGTAAAAGTTAATGCCATGACCTTTACCTGAATACCAAAGATCAAGGAAGACATTAGACAAGTATTTCTGGAGAGTAATGTTTTGTTGGGTAACAAAGATAAGTTTCACTTAACATTTTATAATGGATTAAAATTAATTGAATTGACGCTAAGTTATCATAACATAAAACAGATACTTATTTAGGGTTTCATTTGATAAGTTTGAGTCTAGGCTTTAAACCAATAAATTTGAATTTATTTTTATTACTTTCACTAAGAATTGATATATTTATAACAATTTAACCTCATCTTAGGTTTAGATGCAACAGAGTTTTAAACAATTTCTTGCAAGAACATTTAATCTTCAATTTCATTTTCCTTATTAAGATCTACTTAAGTATTTTCACAAGAATAAATAACTATTCTTGGTTATTTTTTCAATATCAAGTTCCCTTTTTTGGATGGAAAGTTGTTTTCCTTCCATTAAGTGAATTAAATGAAAAAAATATGAAAAAATCAAAGTTTAGGTAAAACTAATCTTTAATATTTATATTTTGGTTCAAATAATATTTCAAAATTTTTCATTAAATGTAGATTTTATGCTTCAATGAGTTTTTGAAAGAAAACAAATATAACTTCAAATATTGTTTATATTCAAAGTGACTAAATATTAAGCAGATAAATCCTTAGAAATAGTATCCATTAAGATTATTAATGGTCAAGGATTTCAGATATAGGAGTTCCATTCCCTCGAATTCAGGTTATATAAGGCTAAAATCTAAAATGTTATGACTTCGAAATTCCATAATATCTTGAATATTTGCCTATTAACTTTTCTTCTGCTTTTGATCATTTTCTACATGATCAATTTTCAGAAACTTCAAAGTATGAGCTTAAACTTAATTTCAATCTTGTAAAAATGGGATGAGGATAAATAAGAAATAGAACTTGGTATTTTTGTTCAAATTGAGGCCACCTTGGTGATGGCAATTATTTTAAAAACAATTTTCGGAATTGATTTTATAATAATCTGAACTAATTATTAATCTGCAAACTTTTGTCGGATAATTCAAAATTTAGATTTTAATCTCTCTTTACTATAAAGTGAGACACAATCAATCTTCGGCTAAAAGACAGACATTATTTTCGGTTAATTGAAGCTTATTGTGAAGTGTTGGCCCTAATATGTCACTCAATAAAAATTTCGGTTATAAAAAATAATCATACATTTAGTTGCACTCAATTTTTATTTTCAAGTCTCTGAATAGACTTTTAAACTAATGAATAATCGCATTAAGTCTTTCACAATATTGAAGATTATGACAAACATTTCGGTGAAAATTGAATGAAAACTGATTTACTCGTAGAGAAAGGAAAAGAGTTGAAAATAAAACATCGATCGGTTATTATGAACTCCACAATAAATGTGAAGCCATGAATGCCATGAGTTTAATGGTTGATCTGATACCACGGGTGCGATATTCTTGTCTAACGAGCCATAACTTAAGAGTCAACCTTTTCTCCTGTCTTTTCTGATTAGACAAGATATAAACTGACCCGACATCCAATCATTTTTTGTTCTTATAATAACTGATTATCATTAATATTTGATCCATGTATAAGACATATGCAAATCTTGGAGTCTGGGCTCAAACTTAAGATGTCTTTCAAAAAAATAGCAGACATGAGATATGATATTTTCATTGCTATTGACATAAATATGAGTCATATTATATGAGAGTAATTCTCAAAAACTATATTTGAAATACCATTTCGTTTTGTGGGTATATTCCAAGCTCTTCGACAAATAAATGAAACGGAAACATTTTTTCTGAAAATTTAATCCGTTGTTTCAATGGCTCTTATAGTGTCTAAAGTAAAGCAGTACTCAATTCACTCGAATAGAAGCTTCTATTTTGAATAAAAATAAAAATTGAAGACTTTATACCAATTCATTGAAATTGTGTGTTATTTCAATTCTATGTCTTTTTTGTCTCCAATTGTCGTTTGAATACATTTTCTTTTCATTTCTCTGACTGTAAGGAAACTGGACTCTAATAGAGAATAAAAGGTTCTGAATATACTCCTCATTAAAAATGAAATTTTCATTTCAATTGAATATAAAGTGGAATTTTGATGAAACAGAATTTGAGTGAATATCAGATTAAATAAATAACTTTGAATTGAATTTCTGAAATATATTTGGCCTATAGTTGAGGCAAAACATAAAGCAATTGCTTAAAGAAATTGAAAAAAATTGTGACTCCGTTTAAATTTAATTTTGTTTGAAACCTAATGTCATATTAAATGTAAAAATCTCTCAAATTTTATTGAAGACGAAAATAAAAGCAATAAAATTGTTTTTCTAAGAGATTGTCAGCAATTTTATGCTAATTCTGTTCACGAGTTCTACTCTATAACAAAATAAGGAATTAAAGCTTCCATTCCTTTCATGGAGATCAAGATAGGTTAGGATTTAAAAAGCTTATGTTATCTATCTATTCGAAAGAACAAAAATAAACATGTTAGGAAAATATCATGAGTTCAAAGTAATTTATTTGCTATTTTTTCAATTATCACTCATTTTCAAATGATGCTTGCTCACATAGACTTCTATTATTCATCGATTCATTGATTTTTAGTGTCTAGGATTCTGTTTGCAGGAATAAATTTAAATAAAATTAATATAAAGAAAGTATATGAGCGCACAAAACACACATAAATTGCAAAACAATTTGCGCACAGAATATATTCTTCGCTAATAAATAAATTCCTAAGAGTCTGATAGATGAAAAATTCCAGCACATATGGGATTCATTATCCTGAGTGATAGGTCAGCTCATAGTTCATATATTATGATTAAATGCTTCATTCAAATAATCCGGATTCTAATATATATAAATATATAAAAATTAGTAATATATATATATACAAGAGTATTAGACATAAGAGCAGGGCTGCACAAGGGGGGGGATAATCAAATTATCCCCCCCCTAAAGTCGCGGACCTTGTGCAGCCCTGCATAAGAGTTATTACAAAAAGAACTATAGATTAACAAAGAAGTGATTTCTAAGAATTTCAATTACAAACAATTGAGAACTCAATTGTCGTCCAAAATAATTATATGTATAGATTAGGAAATACATTGCAATTATTGCATTAAAATAGTATTTTTGGTTCAATTCCCAAAACAATAAATGTTTTAATCGATTTAAGTCTGAAATCAAAAGCAAACTCGAAATAAATCTTCAAAGTCTTGACTTTTATAAAAGAAAATTAGACATAAATTAAGTTAATTACAAATTAACTCAATCTTTAATTGCATTAATGAAATAAAGCAAAAAAGCAAAAAAGGAAAGGTAATGCATTTCTGACTCAAACCTTCCCTGTATTTTAATCAATATTTAGTGTCCATTTAAGTCAGAAATCAATATAAGAGTTCATATATTGTCTTAAATAACGAACCAATTATTTTATTACTAATTTGGAATCGAAATCGAGAATTGAATACTATTTTGGAGTGTTTTCTAATCATTGTCTCATTTATTGGTTCCTTACCTAAAGTTTTTTATCTAAAAAACAAGAGAATAGAGAATTTTTTTGATCAATTGATTTGATTATAGAGGACGGCATGCTTTCTGCTATTTCTCAATGAAATCTATGGCTTAACTTCGGATGGATTTGTTTATTACAGAAAAATTGAGATTAATTTAATCGATTGGACAAAAAACAATCGATTGTTTGGACGGTTGGAGTCAATTAAATAAAGGCTTTGAATTGAAATCAATGCTAAGGAAACATGAAATCAATACTAAAGAGACTATTATTCAAAGAAAAGTTTGTTTTTCAATTCAATTGAATTGAAAGTCAAATTGAATTAAAGAGAAGTTTTAGTGAAAATCAATTCCTCTCAAAATCTATGTTTTCAAGAATTTTATGTTAAAATTTGTTTCAATTCAATTGAATTGAATTGAATTTAAAGTTTAAATACAATTTCAGAATAAATTCAAATTTATCTTAAAATTACAACACTTTCATCAATAAATTTATTTTTAAGTTAAGATTATTCGTAAAGAATTTGAATAAATTTGTCTTAAAATCATATAATTTATCGAAAAATAAATTTTTAAGTCAAACACTTTCATTGAATTTCAAATTTATTCCCCACAGAAAACGATCTGGAATCAAATTGAGAGGCGCCTCCTTCCTAATGCATAAGGTTTATGATGACGAGGTAACACTCAAACTGATCATAACAACCAGCGAAGTAGTAGGTAATGAATGAATTGCCTTAATTACTTTAGTGCCTTGATATTTATGATAGAAAAACAAACACATTAGCGATAAAAATGAATAACAAAATGAATTATTCAGTTTAATGTTAGCACAAAATTCACATCAATTTATCATTCATTCAGTAAAATAAAGTTAACTTTTAGTTCAGTTTTCAAAACACAATAATATTTGACTGGTTTTCAAATCTCTTTCTTTAGTTTTAAAAAAAATTTCTCTTATTTTATGAATATTTCAAATAATAACTGATAAAAATGATTAATATTCTTGGCATTCGTGGAGTAAATTCAATATTTTTCAAACGAAATATAACATAAAACTCAACGGATATAAACATTAGTCGAAAACATATAAAAATTAAAAAAAGTTATTTTTTCACAGAAAACAACATTTCTATTGAAGTGAAACTCAATTTGAAATTTATCTGAAAGACTAAAACAATTTGGGGTTTCATTACAATTTCAATTATTTGCATATTTAATTACAACGAATTTGTTTGAGTAAATTAGTTTCCAAACAACAAATCAAATTTGTTTCCACAGGACTGGACATCGAGACGTGTTTGGAGGCATTTGGAAGTCATTTCCTGAAGTATTGTCAAAAGAATGGTTACGACAAAATTTTACGCGTTTTGGGCAGCAATTTGTATGACTTTTTAACCAACCTGGACAATCTTCATGATCATCTTAGCTCAATATATCCGGGTATGAGAGCCCCCTCATTTCGAGTCACCCATACATCAAACGGAACAATGCATTTACATTACTATAGCGAACGTAAAGGTTTGAGCGCTATTGTCAAGGGTTTAGTTTGTATCGTCTCTAAAGAGTTCTTCGACACCGAAGTGTTGGTCAGAACTGTTGAAGAAAAAGGGGACGGACATGTTGTACTAGAAGTTGTCCGAAAAGACAATGACAAGGAGTCAAATGCTATTAAACCTCTGTCTCGATATACAGACCATGTGTTGAGTACATTTCCCGAGGATTTGATGTTTAGTTCTAAGACATTATGTGAAGCCTTTCCCTTTCATATGATTTTTCGAAGTGATTTTCAAATAATACAAATCGGAAATTCATTAAAACGTTTGTCTCAGTCTTTATGGATGACTAACAAAAATCCGAAATTCAGTGATTTATTTGTAATCAGTCGACCTGTGATTGAATTTACATTTGAATCGATACTCAATTACTGTAATCAAGTGTTTGTAGTCAAGAGCACCGACCAATTCATTAGAGTATCCATTGATAGCTGCACTAGTGATCAATCTTTGGGAATGGATTCATTCAAGCAGTCGACAGATAGTGAAGATACAGTTCCTAAACTTCGACTAAAGGGTCAAATGGTTCCGTTGTCAGAGTCAGACGCCATACTATTTCTGTGTTCGCCCAGAGTTAACGGATTGGAAGAAATGAAAAAATTAGGTCTCTATATGACAGACATTCCTATTCATGACCGGACGCGTGATCTCATTCTTATGTCTCACTCGAGAAGAGGCGAAAGAGAATTGGTTGAGAAGTTGGACGAAGCGACGAATCACATCCGTATTCTCGACACTAAACTTAGGGACGAAAATAAGAGAACCGAAGAAATACTTCACAATATATTTCCGGCAAAAATAGCAAACCTTTTGTGTCAAAACATCACAGTAGAGGCCGAAAGCTTCGAACCAGTTTCGTGTCTCTTCTCAGATATTGTAGGGTTTACTGCTATGTGTGGACATCCAAAGGTTGAGCCCATGGATGTGGTCAGACTTTTGAACAAACTTTACATTCAATTCGATAATTTGACGAACGTTTATGGCGTCTATAAAGTTGAGACCATAGGAGATGCCTATGTTATTGTGGGAGGACTACCTGAACAAGTAGAAGATCACGCAGATAGAGTTGTTCAAATGGGACTTGCAATGGTCAGGGTTACTTTTAATGTTATGTCACCTGTTGATGGAAATCATATTCAGGTAAACTTTTTGATAGAAAATTCAAAATAACAAATGTCATATTTTAACTACTTCATATATCCATGCTCAATCGATTGGTGAAGTTTAGAACCTCCATTAATTAATGATTAAATGTTCCAAATCTGCGTCAATCGGTTAAACGGATTAATACATATTTTATGTTTGATTTGATTTCTAAATATTTTGACTCCAAATCCCGCAAAAGTAAAATTTTAAAGTAAAAATTGTAGACTACCTAGAAGCTTTTTCTTTGTTTTAACACTAAAATATTTATAGGTAAAAACACTTTAAACCAGGTAATCCTTCATTGATAAAACACTTAATATTCAATTGATACCTAAGCAGATGTGAGAAATAATAGATAAGTGACCATGTTTCATCATCATTTATCAGATTATATTAGAAGTACTGAATTTTTAAAATCCTTTAAGATCTGAAAACCTTAAATTTTATGAATCAATTGTAGAATTCAAAGGTAACAGGATAATAATTTAAATATTAGGTCTAAGGAATATGTTTAAAGCTCTCCAATTCACGCAAAACATAAACAAACAATTTTCGTTACAAAGAAATCAATTATTGATTATTAAAAATTTAAACAATTATTGGGGCGGCCGAAAAAAATTGCGCGTCGAATTTTTCGAATAACTCCTAAACGGCTCAAGATATTTCAATTCTGTAAAATGCATAATAAACTTCCATTTTGGGAAAATGTTTTACCATGGTAATCTAATTTTTCATTCTTCAACTTAATTGAAAAAAATGGATGATTTGCAAAGGTCATATCTACAGCTTAAACTATAAGAGCTAAAACAGATTTGAAAAATGCATAAGAAAGAGGACATATTAATCTTTAATATATCCAAGAATTATTGAAATTGAATTGGTCAATTTTATAGAGGAGACATTTAAATATCATAAATTTACAGGTATTTCGCCATTAAGAACTGTAATTTTTAATTATAGCAAATTTTAATTCGTATTATTCTAGAAATTCAGAGTTTTTAGGGCCAAAATAAGGTAAAAATCAAACAATTTTATGGTTCAAAAGCTTGCTGCAAAAAAATTGGCGAATTCAATTTCAATGATTCTTGGATATATTAAAGATCAATATGTCCTCTTTTTTATGCATTTCTCAAAAATGTCCTAGCTCTTATAGTTTAAGCTGTAGATATGACCTTTGCAAATCATTCATTTTTTCAATTAAATTGAAAAATGAAAAATTAGATTACCATGGTAAAAAATTTTCCCAAAATGGAAGTTTATTATGCATTTTACAGAATTGAAATATCTTGAGCCGTTTAGGTTATTCAAAAAATTCGACGCGCAATTTTTTTCGGCCGCCCCAATATTAAGATATTCTTTATATTCAAAACACACAAAAGTATTTCAAGAAATGAATTCAAATAAAAACAATAAAAAATTATAATAACTTGCAAATTGTTTATTATTCTCTTAGAATGAATAGAATTTTGTTATAATTTAAGTACAAACAGTGATGCTACTTTAGGAATAAGCTCCTCGAATTAGGGGGTCCCAAAATTTTCAAAATTAGGGGGTATAGGGTGCATTGCACAATTTTCAAAACCTTGATAGACTTAGTCTCTGTCCATAGATGTAATGTTAAACATTCTCAAAAATTGTATCCACCTTTTTTTTAGAACAGTTTGCACTTTTTGCAAGCTTTTTCGGCCAAAACTTTCCTGGGGGTAGTTTTGAACCAAAACTAGGGGGTATCTCCAGATCAAAAGATTAGGCTATACCCCCTTCGGCATCACTAGAATGCAAAATTGAATGCAATAATAAAATATTAAGCAGTTATTAAATACAAACTATTGAAACTCAGAAATGAAAAGA
>JAQFZI010001330.1:0-10281 GCA_034695605.1 Eupelops occultus | reverse complement strand
GCCAAGGTTATAGGTCTGTCCGCAGTGTTAACAGAAACAGAAGACAAGAATCAGATGACAATGTGTTGGAAACAGATCTGGTCACTAAGAAGAGGAAGAGAGAGGAGACGGATGAAAGGGAACAACCCTTGGCTTTCATTGAAAATGTCAAACAAAATGCACAGAAAAAAGCAATTCTTGATCGCATACCGACCCTTACTTCTGAAATACGAAAGAAAGTCAAACAAAACAAATTAGAGTCACTTAAGGCTACCGATGAGGAAGGCGTCCAACAGAGAGGAACGAAACCAAAGACTGCAAGAGATGGTCGTGTGGACAGACTATCCGAAGAGTGTGATAATGAAAATGAATTTGGTTTCGACAGAAATCGATGCAAACAACAGAATGAAGTGAAAGATCTGTCAAAAATGTGTACTCATATACCGAAAATTGTTTATTCTGATCGCCAATTGATGCAGTCCTGCAATGAAACAGAGGTTGGAAAGGACTGTCCAGTCGTATGTCGTGCCGGTTATGAACCAACAGTAGAAAAGATCAAATGCAGAGCACATGGAAATAGAAATTTTTGGAAACATTTAAAACAAATCAAATGTAAGCCAATAGAAAGTGACTGCGAAACAGGAAGTCTTGGGACAGACATCAGAATCAAAGCCATCACTAAATATCCCGAAGAAAAAGTGCATTTCATAACAAAATATGACACAAATAGAAAATTACCCCAATTTTCAGCTTATATTCATACAAAAGATAACAATTTGAACAAAACTGTCGGCTCCTCTGAAGAAGAGGTCAAATATCTGACCAATTCTTGTGAAGAATTAAATGATAAACAAATGAAAACTTCTGATTATAAGGACAGCGATTATATTCCGAAATCACTTTTACCAAAAAATGCTTTCCTATACTCGAACGGAGCCCAAAGTCTAATCAACACAATGTCTAATATCGCACCGCAGGACGTGTTCACCAGTCGGGGCCCATGGCGTACACTTGAGAACAGAACTCTTGAGATGCTTAAGAAGAGACCCGGTATTGTAATATCAGGTGTTTGTCCTCAAAGTATAATTGAAAGTCAAGGCAGAAATAATAGATTCAAGAAGAAGACGGCTCTGGATATTCCCCAATGCTTTTGGAGCATATATTGCGTGCCTTTTGGTGAAGGGGTAACCACTGCTGCCTTTTTTGGTGAAAACACTCATCCAATCTCACAGTTGGAGAAACAGTCGAGGGTTGAGCAAATCAAAGCCGTTAGAGACCAGAGATTTATTGTGAAACTGTTGGGAACAGAAGCCTATAAACAGCTATGGATTGACACATATAATCCATTTAAAAATTTGAACAAGGGCATCAAACAATTTATCTATAAATGTGCTGAGACTGACAAGATCACTTCAGAAGGGCTAGAATTCTGGGAGGATGTCATTAATGGCGAAGAAAATGTTGAGAAATGGCAGAAAGTATTCAATTATGGACTCGAGAAGAATGATTGGCAGTCAAAGAAGAAGACATCTTCTGGTTCTCGAAGTGATGATCAGAGCAGACAATCAGCTAAAAGAAGAGAAAGAGCTGAACAGAATATTAGCGATGAAAGTATGTTCTTATCTATGCCTTAATCATGTAATTAGTGAAAGGGAACGGCTTTTAGTCTGAATTCTATATAGAGTTGTCTTTTTGTAAATATTTTTGTTATTTTGTTTGTTATTTGAAATTAAATAAAATTTTATTTTCGATAAACCTTTTGCTCAAATTCCTCGAATAAAACATATAATAAGAGGTCTGACCCTTAATGTAAATCGAATTCCTACTAAAAGCCTTTCCACTTAACTTATATTATATTATTAACAAGATTAATTTAAATTTAAGGTCATTCCCTGCAAAATGTCATTGAAGAACTGGATATCATAGGAAAATGGAAGGATAAAAGGTGCAAGAACAAAATTATCGGGTACCTAACGCCTTTAGGTGATAAGAGTTTCACAGAAATCGAAGGGCTGGCCTTAACACACGCTATATTAGCCCACATTAATATGAACTCTGAGGGAAATTTAGGTCCTTTTAAGGAACAATTGAATGACAATAGACTAAAGTTCACAAAACTTTATGAAATGCTTACCGTTAAGACCCGACTGCTTAAGAGTGGCCATAGTTTGAAGACAATGGTCTCTATTGGTGGTTGGAATGATTCCGAGTATTTTTCATCGATAGCGGAGTCGCCCTCAAAGAGAAATGTTTTGATATCAGATATGTTAGAATTTATTGATTACTGGAATTTAGACGGATTTGAAATTGACTGGAAATACCCAGTAAAGGGAGGGGCTAAACCTGGAAATCAAACTGATCGTGATAATTTTGTGCTACTATTGACCGAAATTAGGCAAGGTCTTGATGCTTATGGCAGAGGAAAGGGTCTGAACGACAAGTTATTGCTTTCAATTACCGGCTCTTCAGGTGTTTGGATGATTGAAGACTCGTATGACTTGAAAAATATAGACCCCATCATTGATTGGATTAATGTCCTTACGTATGACTATTTTGGTCCATGGAAGTCTAAATGGGGTGCTATGACCGGTCCCAACTCACCTCTGTATCCGTCGGCCCCAATCAGTTCGTTATCTAAAATGAATATTCACTCAACACTTGAAAAGTATTTTTGTTTATTGAACTCGAGCTCCAAACTAGTGATGAGTATTCCCTTCTACGGACATTACTGGAATAATGTGGGCCAACCTATTGACACCCGAGACCCCCACTACAGAGATGCTCATCCGGTGGGAGGTTTTGTCACTTATAACAACATTAAATACAAATGGCTTTTGAATAAAGATTTTCAACACTTAATGGATAACAAGTCATTCACTCCATATTTGTGGTCTGAGTCACAAAGGGTTTTCCTATCGTATGAAAACAAAGAGTCTATTGAAGAGAAGGTCAAGTATGCCATTGACCATAAACTTGGAGGAATTTCCATTTGGGCCCTGGATTTTGATGACAAAGAAAATGAATTATTGAATACTATTGTTAAGAGTTATAAAACTTGTCATAAGTCTGAAGGAGAGGACAGCATATACTATAGCTGTGGATCAGCTCTTGAAAAGAGATGGTGGTCTTTAGAAGATAATAAAAATGAAGGTCTTTGTGGTCGCTCTGCACCACTAATCAACGGTTATTATCCTATTTGTAACCCAAATAGTGAATCAATGAGTTGTTGCAGTTCTTGGGGTCGTTGTGGGTCTGGACCACAGTTTTGTAATTGTGAGGGTTGTGCCGACTATAAAAGATATCCCGAATTAATAAATAAGAAACCGATCCGACCCACTCAAGCTGTGAGATGGCTGACCAGCGATCAGTTACCAGAAGGAGAGGAGAGTGAAGGCATTCCTGTTTGTGGCCATAAAGCACTCAAATTGAATGGAAGTCATCCCATTTGTAATCCCGACGATGACAACTCCCACTGTTGTTCCGCTGATGGTCTGTGCGGTTCAGGTCTTAATTATTGCGATTGTGAACACTGTGTCGACTTCAAGAAGAAACCCAATTTCGTCTTTAAGGAGAAGTTATGGTGGGACTCCAGGGATGGTATGAACAAAGGGGGCAGGTGTGGCAAAATGGCTCCTAAAATAAATGACCATTACCCAATTTGTAATCCTGACTCAGAGGGCGCTCACTGTTGTGGTAAATGGGGTACTTGCGGTTCGGGTCCATTGAACTGTGAGTGTCCCTCATGTGTGGACTTCAAAAGGAAACCCAATTTTAGGTGGAAGTGAATGACTGACCCATTGATTGATTATTTTTAAAATAAATTTTATATAATTTTTCATATTTTTATACACTATTAAAAAATGAAATAATTTTAATTTACAATAAACATGACTTTAAAAATCTCCATGATCAATTAAAAAGTCAAGAATAATATTAAGATGAATTCGAATTTAATTTCTAAAATAAATGTCCAAGCAATGTCCTTTTTAATAGAGATATGCAGAGCAGATATCCTGTTGCATACTTACTATCGATAATAGGATACTCATCTATGCAAGTCTCGCATTGCAAGGATATAGTGCTTTGAATAGCTTAAAGCAAGCATAATGTGAATCTCATAGAGCAAGTACAATGTATGCTAATTTATTTCCATAGAGTATTACTCATTTTTCTATTAATTCTTATTTTTTTCATAAACTGTTTTTATTTATTAGGTTTTCAATTAATTTGATTAATTGCTAATCAAATTAAAAGTGCAAGATAATTAAACAAAATTTTCCATAATCTTCTAAATTCGTGATAAACTTAATCTAAATATTGAATAATATAAACAAATATTTTTTTATTCTTAATTGTTATGACTTTTCCTCAAAATTAAATCTAAACTAATTCTGAAGTATTAACACATTTAAGTCATAATCAGTTATTTTGTTTGAAAGCTATACTAATGTTTCATAACTTATAGTCACAAGTATTGCGCAAAATATACATTTATATTCATTAAAAGCACCTTCCACATTGTCTTATCATTGGAATATCAAGGCGAAGGTCTGGGAATAATAAGATAATTGTTTGAATAAAATTTTCAAGTTTGATAGACGTCATACACGTGAAAATTTTCAAGGTGATCAGCTTCACTAGTGATCACCATTAATTTTAAAACCATCTAGTCCAATAAGTTTTTCTGGAACTTAGCAAGATTCATCTATAAAAATAATGTAGCTAGAATAAAAGTTCGCACAAATAATTTGCAAGATTACATTATTTTTGTCAAAATTTTGTTTGTAGTTTAGATTTTCAAACTAATAATAAGAAACTTATGATAATATTTACTGTTATTTTTTTGCTAGATTATAATTTTATCAATAAAAAACCAGATATTGTTTAGATTCTTAAACAATCTTGCTTAAAAAATAAGGAAGCGATTCGATGTTATGTTAACTTCTCAACCCTTTTTTTCCTAGATTAAAGTCTCGAACTTTCAACGCGACTAATGATTCTCCAATCATAGGATCATTAAATAGCCATTAAATAAGCCATTGAATAATCAGTTGTTTTTCAAGTGAAGTCTATTTAATTGATTCACTCAATCAACTGATTTTCATTTCACATCTCATTTGGATCTCATAAACATCTCACCAATCAATCCATTTATTCAGATATTTATTTCAAATAAACTTTCTATTAATTTGAAGCAAAAAATTTTATACAATTTTATTGAAAAATATTTTAGAATTTTTTCTAATATTTTTGAGTTTATTGTAATTATTATTAATATAAATATTTTTGAAAACAATGAAAACTAATTCAAATGTGAGGCAAAAGTCTTTAGACGTCGAACAACAGAAAAAACTCTATGAATTTAATGAGGGAAGGGCTGAAAGGACACAGTCGTCCATCAAGAATGAAAAATGGGATACATTTGCATATACTATGATCATATGCTTTGTGCAAATGGCATTCGTAAGTTTTAATTTGATCTTGTTAATTATTATAACTATTAATCACTTGGTTAATTAAAAATATGCAAGCATACTTGCTCTATGAGATTCACATTATGCTTGCTTTATGCTATTCAAAGCACTATATCCTTGCAATGCGAGACTTGCATAGAGAGTATCCTATTATCGATAGTAAGTATGCAACAGGATATCTGCTCTGCATATCTCAATTAAAAAAGAGCATGTTAATAAAATAATTGAAAATTTCATTTTTAATTTTTTAAAAATACCTAGTACATAATTATTTCTTTTAAAGGGTACATCAATATCAGCCATAGGGCCAGCACTGGTCGATTTGAAGCATATACTGAAGACATCAATGCATGAAATAGCAATGTTTTCACTATTCTTAACAATCGGTTATTTATTAGGACTTCTATGTAAGCAAATAATTATTATTTTTAACTAATTATAGAAAGTCCTGAAAAATGTTTTAGATTTGATTTTAATTGTTTTTGTCATTCAATTAATTGAAAAACTAAATAATGTTTTCAAAATGTTCTTTCTCATTGAATATTAGGATTTTCATTAGTTTGAAAATCAAAACTAATAACAAAACACTTGTCTCTCATCACAATCCGCGGGCTCTAAGTCTGTGACAAACGGTCTATAAATTGAATTATTTTTTATCTCTTTATTATTTGATTGGTTTTTGGAGAATATTTCTATTTTTATATAAGTTTTATATAACTTTTATACCCTTTCCTCACGATTTTAGTTGGATTTCTATACAAATACATCAATAGACAGATGACATTAATAATACTCATTATTCTGACCGGAATATCGTCGGCACTCATTCCATATTCGCAACATATTTGGCACCTGTATGTCTGCATATTTATGAATGGCTTAGGACTGGGTGTATATACAAATGGAAAAACTGTCTGGCTCATTGAGATGTGGAGACAAAGGTCAACTCCTGTGCTACAGTTGTCAGCCTTCATGTACGGCATCGGAACATTTATTGGCCCACTTGTGGCCAAACCATACCTGACGGGTGAAAACAAGATCTATGTCTCTGCAATTGAAGACATCAATCAAACATCATATCAACAGATTCTAAACACCAGTTATCCTGATTTCAGCACAAACAGGAGTGCCCTCATTGATGAAGTGCTGATTGACAGAAGAAGTAAACTAAAGACTCCATTCCTTATCAGTGGATGTCTTCATATAGTGGGTATGTATTATATAATTATTCCAATATTAACAAGTTATTTAAGTTGAACAATAAGTGTACATGTAGTTCTGGCTTGTTTCTAATAAAAAAAACTAGTTACAATTATAATAAACTGGGAAACAGGGAAAATTTTGAAGCAATTTAATTGTTAGCAACAATTTTAATAACAGTAATAATGTTTTCTATTATTCAATTGTTTTTTATTAAAGAAAATTATATTTCTTTGAAAAAGTCTTCGATTTGTTTATGAAATTAATTTATTATATAATTATAGTAAGACATGAAAATCAACTACACATACATTTATTTATATAATCTTGATAATTTTGTTTTTCAATGAAAAAATGATTATCAAAATATCCGCATTTTTTATGATAAATCTATTGACAAAAACCAAAAGAAATCGAAAGATATTTATAAATAGACATAAAAAACAGGAAAAATGTGTTACCATGCAGATTAAACACGCTTATTTCATTCTATGAACAATTGATTTGTATCAAAAAACCTAGCTCAGTAATTTTTACAATTAATTGCAGGTATGGTTTGCATGACAATAATGTTTTTCATCAAAAAATACAAAATCAGAGAACAGAAAATTAATGAACTGAATGAAGAAAAACTTTTAGATAACGGAAAGACACCAAAAACATTGATCCTCGGCCTCATCGCAATGTTCGGGGCCTTCATCTGTGTCTCAGAAGAGATTTATCTCCAATTTTCTGCCACTTACTATCAGTATATACCGTTGCGGTTGACGGCCAGCGAGTCCGCAGAGATAGTGTCGGTTATGGCACTCATCTATACTATCGGTCGGGGAATGAATTTTTTCGTCGCCATTAAACTCAAACCACAGCTAATGATTGCATTTCATTCAATAATAATCTTCGTTTCGATGGCTATCCTTTTCTTCGGCCAGAAATCTATTACCATTCTATGGACGGGTAGTCTACTCATGTCCTTTGGCTTCGCGCCCGTATATCCTCTGGTATTTGGATTGGCTGGACTCTACCTAAATGTCACTAATAAGATCGGCACAATCATTATGCTGTCCACCGATTCGTTGAACATATTTTTGCCATTTATTTTCGGGCAGTTCATTGAAAAGTCACCAAGGGTATTCATTTGGTCTATTGTTACCTGTGTTTCCATTAGTACCCTGATATTTATCTGTATTGTTTATACAGTATTTCGAGTGAAACGACTCAATTCAGAACGAGCACAGCCTATAAAATGAAGGAATAGTATAATTGATAATTTATTTTACAATTGTTATCAGGATAAAATTTTAATCAATCTTGATTCTATTATGTGATAACTAAGAAATGAAATGAAAACTGGAAAGTGGCAAGGGAATATGAATATTTCGAATTTAATTTAGAGTATTCTTGGTGTTTGCAGCCTCAAGTTAAACTAGGTTACCTAATTTTTTTCTTTTAAAATTGTTTTTCTTATTATAAATAAATGAATATACCTTATACAATTTAAATATAAACTTGATATATTAAAAATAAATTAAGTATAAATTAAACTATCAAACTTTAAAAATAATAAATGGACATGAATGTATAATAAATGAATAATTAAAATCTTGGAATATTCATTTTGTAATTTAAATTAACATTACGTTTATGTTGAATAAAATCTTAATTGAGGTTTTATCATTAGAGTGACCAGGTCATCTTGATCCACCTTGATTATCATTAATTTATAATAATTTAATTAATTTATGAAACATATGGACAGATATTTGGTCTCTCAATATATTCAATATTGAGTAATATTTCCTGTGGTTCCCCTATTCCCCCTTTTTAAGTCAAAAATTATGTCTTCACTTGCAAGATCCGAAATCAAAATTATAAGTGCGAAACAATTGTCTTAAGGATCACCTCTTTGTCTTTGAAATACTGATTAAGAGAATTAAATCTATATTTTCAATATTAATATTTAAAATGAAGTTTAGAATCACTTTCAAGAAGTGGTATTAAATTCACCCAAAATTATATTGTTTTCATTAGTTTTTAATTACTAATTAAAATGCTTTCAATTGATATACAAATCAAATATTAGTTTTTACAATAAATTGTTGTAATTATTCTAAAAAACAATTTTTCTTTTTTCCTGTTTTAAAAACTACTTTTTGAAAATAGAAGCCATAGAATAGAACTCATTTCACAAAAATTGTTTGTGCTAGCACACAAAAGCCATGGCCTCAAGAAAGTTATTAACACAATGCTAGGTTTGAATCCAGGCTGACCGAGTGGGCAAATCAACTCTATTGGATGCTTAAATGCGATTACAGGTAGTTCCAATCCCGGTTCCTTTCATTTATTTGGAAGATGGGCGCTTGGGCTTGACCTAGACTACGTATACTTGGCTCAGCAGTAAAAAATAAACGGAGTGTGGTCTTAAAAGTTTTAAGTTAAAACTATGAATCTTATCTGGCGCGTTGCAAGTTGCAACAGGGCTTCCCTATTCCTACGATTGGTAGCTTGCTTATCAACCCACTCTCTAAAGGTGGAAAAAAGGAAGGGAAGGAATCGGACTGTGCTCTCAATACGTATGATAAAGGAAACAATTTTATATTAGAATTGAGTTTATTTATTAATCATTTATTTCAATTCAAACAATTCTAATAAATAACATTTGCAGACGAACTTCAATCATTTCCCGCCTTGAAGAATTGGAATAACTGGAAGTCGAATATATCCATTATCATCAGCAACTGCAATACCTCCGGGAGCAATACCAGTTACCTGGGCTAAAATAGAAATTAAGATCAATGAGTCAAACAAAAGTTAGGAATATTTCTAGTTTATACTTACAGTATAAATCTTGCCCGGCCTTAATGAGAGCTTTCCCTGTTTCGACTACTCTTGGATCGGCTAAAATAGTAATAATAAAATCATTTAGTTTAGAAAAAGTTAAGAATATGTTTGTACTTACCGTTTTTAATAAGCTTTTGCCCTGCTGAATTGAGAATTTCCGATTGTTTGAAAGCACATTCTATAAGAGCCGATCTAATCTGAAGTTCTGCTTCGCCTATTGCTGAAACCTCTGGAGATTTACTCAAACTGTCCACTAAAAGAGTAATAATGAAATCAAGTAGTTAAAAATAAGTTTATACTTACACGCTGAATTTATAGATGCACTTTGTTGTTGAATAGTTTGGGCCGCATTTTTAATGCCTTGAGCGAGGTCTTGGGTAAGTCCTTGGGCGTCAACTAACTGATGGGCTAAAACAGAAAATAAAAGAGTTAACTCACTGAACAAAAGAAAAAGGAGCTAGTTTATACTTACAAAATAGCATAAACACAATAATCAATTTTAAAAACATTTTAGTTTGAATTTTGACTCAAAACTGAACTTTTAATTGAGTTTAAATGAATGTTTGGAAAACAATTCTTCAGCTTTTATGCAAAATCCAAAGGAAATGAGAGATTACGTCAAGTATTTAATTTTTTTTTTATAAAAGTGTATCGAATTTGCAATCATTTAATTAATTAATTAATTTATGAAACATATGGACAGACATTAAGTCTCTCAAGTTATCCATTATTGAGTAACAGTTTTGACATCTTATACCCCTTTCAGCCTATGTGTATATTAAGCTAAAAT
>JAQFZI010001329.1:0-10287 GCA_034695605.1 Eupelops occultus | reverse complement strand
GCTTCTCTTACTACAATCTATTGATAATGTTTGGAGAATAAGTGCCCGCAATAGCAAACCGATCATATTTGCAATGAAAGACATAACAATTGCATTATTTGTTGGGTTTTGGTTGCCCTTCTCATAAGTTATAACACCATTGAATAGACTCTCTTTTTAAAAAATTTAATTATTTTTGAATAAATATTTAATTAGTTATTTGATAGATTACATGATTTTCATAGAGATAAGAAAAATTAATAAAGTTTTAATTTTTAAAAGTTGATTTTTCTTTGGCATATATTTTCGATTTCATTGAGTTTTTGGTCAAAATTTGATGCTTTGTTCCGATTGAAGGAAAAGCGATCGCATTCATCAAAATAAGGGGCACTTTTGGTGAATGGTATTCACAGAGGAGAACCCAGGCATCGAATTTCACTATTTTTCACTTTTTGATTGCGTTACAGTCGTATTGAATTGTGTGAAGCAAAGGAAAGCCTTGTCTGCAGACAACTCATAGCGAAGCCGAATGCGATCCAAACATATTTGAAATATGTTTCCAAATAATGTGTGCATTGATTCTCACCTTTTTCTCACTTAAAGCTTCCAAATAAGACTCTAAGCTATAAAATTGAAAACTAATGCCGAACTTATATCGAATTTAAATATTTTTTACTGAATTAAATTTGATTTTTTATTTTACTTCAGGTATTAAACAAAATTAATTTCGTTCCAAATAATAAATTCACTGAAATTTGAATAAAATCAATGCCAAATCAAAGTGAAATTGAATTTCAAATCAATGCCTTCCAGTGTTTGTAAATATAGTTTAAAATTTTTGTATAATATTTATATCTAAACTTTAGATTGATTTCAAAGTTATTTCACTAATTATTTTAATTTTTAGTGAATTTTTAATCCTTTAAATATTCTGTAATAAACAAAAACTAAAACTAATGCCAAAAATAAATTTAATATTTTGTCAGTTTTTGGATGAAATTCAATTAAAATTAATGAATATTCAAAAAATAAATCATTCTTTACATAAGGATTAAACAAAAAAATAAAATTTAATTTCTAATATTTGGTAAATATTTCAAAGTTTAGTTATTAATAAAATATTTGGTTTAAACGTTTTTTATTCTTACTTTTAATTAATAATTTAAAAATATTTACAAATGGTTTGAGTCTTTTCACATGCTATTAGTGAAAAGTACTCAGATTCAATGAATGATATGCTGTTAAAGAGTCGATTATTTTGGATTCTTTGTCACAATTATGTTGAGAGTGCACAGGTATGCGATGCAATTATCAAAGCAATACTGAAAATAATGGGCATATTTTAAAACCATTAGATGACATGCTTTTGAGATCACATTCAGAAACTGTTGAAATGTTTAGTATTTACTGTTAGTTATGTTAGTCGTATGGCAATCATGTGAACTCCGATAGTCTAATATGTCTAATACGGTTGGCTTATGGCTTGTGTCTGTGTTGGGGTTTCTCCAAACGATTGTGCGGTCGCTTATATTGAATGCCAATAATCTGTTGTTAGCACACAATTGAGAACAATCTGGTCTATGGGTCTGCCGTATGTTATGTTAGTTTAACTCTCAATTCTTTCAATGAATTCAATTCTTTGCTATATTTAGCTCTGAATAGTTCAATGAGAATATAAGCTTTAGTTGTCTCTCACTCTTGTGTCTCATTCTGTTCATTGGTCTCCCTCTGCATTCATTCACTCACTCCTGAGTCTTCATTCAACTAAATTCTTCGTTAAGCCATAAATCCTGCATTGAGTCTCATATTCGGTGATTGAGTGCAGTATATAACAGATAATGTCTATAATGTCTGTAAGTTTAGTAACAATATTAGAAACACTACTTTCCAGAAATGAATGTCCGTTGAATCTAATGATAGAATGGCATCAAAACTGACTTTTAAGTTATATTAGAAAAGACTGCGACTAATATTTGAGTGCAAACAACATAAGAGCGTTATATAAAGCAGAGCAGCACAACATCATTATTATTATTATAGCGCTTCAACTTATCCAGTAGTTAGATGTCAATTGACATAAGAGACATGAATGCAGTGCCTGTGCAAGAAGTGCAAGATTATTACTGAGATAAAAATATATTTATATCGGTGTTACTGTTGTGCCCGGAGGCACTTCCGCCCAACCTGTTAGTGCAACTCTGGCCGATGCATACGATTACCGAAAATGTCATCTGAAGAAGTGAACAAAAAAATATATAAGACAGGAAAGGGAAGGTTGGACAGACCCCTTTTTGATTCAGAGAGCAGAGCTTTAATGCCCTTTGGCTGAGGAAGCGTTTGATGATTCTCAAGATATAACTATCTCTTCATTTAATGATCAGCTCTGATAATACGATCCCAAAAAGACCAGAAAATTAGGATTAAATCACATGAGAATAAGTCTCGCAGTCGGAGCACTAATTGATAGTCCATAAGATAACGATCTGAACCCGTTATTTGTCGCTATTTCGACGACAATTACTTTTATCAAAACTTTATAAAACAAATTAAAAATTATGTTTAAATTAAAAATAATAAATCAAATCAAAGAAATCATTTCAATTAATATTTCAAAAGAAATAACACATATTTAAAGCTATGCTCTTTTTAATTCATATCATACACTAATTTCAATTTTACTCAATTATTCTTACTAATTGATCTTGTTAACAAATTGACAATCACTCAGTGATGATGTCTACTGTTCAGTAAGTTTTCAATTGGCATATTTTACCTTGGCCAATTCAACAAATATTTTGATGCTTTGTTCAATTGAAATGACCAAAGATTTTCGAACAAATATTTATTTATTTTTTTGTATATTTTGTGCTAAAATTTCGTTAAGGGTTTGATATATTTGTGGCACAGAATTATAAATCGTATCCTTAATCGCACAAAGCTTTATGAGTTGTGTATTTTTAAGCACAACAGTCAGTGATGCATACCTATGCTGTTGGGCTCTGTTGGACTCAGGCAAGCATTCGATTTTACAACTGGTGAGAAACAGTCTGCTATTTATTCCTCGAGTAAAACCTGAATTTGAGTTTTTTTAGTGACTCCAAAATTTTATTTGTATCATAAGATTATAAAAATGAGTGCTTACGAGAAAGAAAGCTTTACTCAAACTATAGACCAAGTCTTTTATGAAGTGGAGATACAGTGACAACGAGTGACACAACGAATGCCCCGAATGACGTCCCAAAAGATACCCTGCATTGCATCGAATCAAATGCTTATATTTTTAGAGCTGAGAGCAATGCACTCGACTGTTGTCCACTGTAGCGGAAATAGGACTCGTTTTGAGCAAAAAATAATGCATACATTATATAATTTTGAGTTATGATGGCTTTGAAATATTCCACATGTCCTCCATGTCCTCCAACTGTATCAAACACATCACGAACTATAAGTGGCTATAAGTCGGTTGAACACACTTTTCTTCTCAAACTCTTTTTTAAAAATTTATACCTCTTTTGTATTCAATTAAAATGTAATAAAATTGAGAATATTCTTGCTTAATTCATTAATCATTAATATGCATATGTATTTCAAATATAAACTTGATAAACAATGAAAAAACTCAAATTAATCTTATTCTCTTATTCTCTAATTAGCCTATTCTCTGAAAATGCACAAAAAAGTTTTACTCATACCCTGATAGATTTGAGAGAAAATTGATTGTGAAAGGTTATTATAATTAAAACGAATAGGACTTTGGGAAAAGTTAACGAAGTTGTTTTTCTTTAGAATTATATAAAATATGAAAAAGGTTGAGTGGAATTGAAATTCAATACATTTGTCTATTGATATGTTATGAGGAAAAAAAGTAATATTAAACGAAGTGGGCGTTAAGTTCTTGATTTTGTCTGTAATTAGCTTTCAATTTGTGTTATATTATCTTCTAATTGGGGGCTATTTTTGCAAAATGGAACCTAATGTGAAATACGAGACTAAATGGTCGGCACATTATTTTATAGACTAAAGCATAACCACATTTATATTTACTTTCTTTTGCGATCTACTCTTTGGATTGAATGGTATAATAGAGGAGCAAACTATTGAAGAGGAAAATTCTTTTCAAACCAATACTATATCTAATGCACAAACCATATAAACTTCCTTTCATTTTTAAAGCGCTCCCAAATTGAATGTCATTTGTCATCAAATTTGTTAGAAATATATACCAAAACAAGCTTTCAATTCAATGGGAATTATATTATAAATAAAATACATCACTAGTGAAGAGAAGAACTCATTTTTTTAAATAAAAGTTTTTTTCCGTTTGAATGCGATTTTTCAACAGAAAACTGAGTTTTGAATATTCTTTAAATACATATAATTATTGTATTTTTAATGACATTTGAATAGCTTTCGAAATTAAAATGATGTTATTTGTTGATTACCTTGATTGAATAATAAATTAATTAATTAACTTTAATCATTTAGATTGCAATCGATAGTTTAGTTGATGAATTGACTGGTGTGATACCTGCGCCTCAGTTTTATCACTAATGATGGGATACCCAGCAGTCGTACTATCAATATTGATGGCCACCGGCTGTGAGGCTCTACTCATAACAATATATCAGAAGTGAGTCTATTTTGAGAGCGACCCTAAGGGGTCTTCACATTGAATTGATTCAATCATTAGTTATATTATACAAAATCAATATATTGTTATATAAAGAGATGTTTCAAATTTGAGTCCACTTAGAAAAGTAAAAACCAAATGAAAAGTATCCTCACATCAGATGAATAATAGTATGTATTATATGTATTGCGTGTATCGAATCGTACATAAAAATTCTCACTAATGGAAAGGTCATTAATATTAAGGGTGTTTGCTTTGGTTTTCTCAATGAACCAGTCCTCTAATCCGATGAAAAGAGCAAAAGTACCGAATTTTGCAATTAATCAGTTTGTAGTAAACTCTAACTCAATGAAAAGAATGAGGTAATGGCAAACCTTTTTGTGGTTTCCTGTCCTCTTTTTCTATCACAATTGCTATACTTGTGCTCTAATATTGTAGTTTATTTGTGAGAATCTCACTCTCTTTCCATATTTTCTACACTTAATTATCAATTCCTACTTCAAGTATAGACATAGTATCCGAGAACAAAGTCTGAGAATTTTTTCTTTTTAATTGGCCTGGTTAAAAGAGAAGTGCCCCAAAAAATTCACAAAATTAATTTATTCGGTCATAGCGAAAGATTGACCAAGTGATATCATTATTAAAATTAAAATTTAGATAAATAACAGTCAAAGTCAAAGTTCACATATATTTCTCTGATTCTTAAACGTTTTATTTTATTGTTTATAACATTTAACACATATTTTTGGCTTTTGTTTCAATTCATAGTTATTCATAAATTAAGTAATTTTTCTGACAAACATTTATTTAACTTTTTATTAAAATAATAAGTATTTGTATTTTTTTTATTTAATTAAAAAATCGAAAATATTTTTGAGAAAAAATTGAATTGAATTATGTGTTAAATTAAATTATAAAATTGAGTGTCAATTAGTTATCACTCATTAATGTGTAAATCATTTTGTTATTAATATCGATAATAATCTAATATCAATTGACATTTAGTGTAATGATATATAGAATTGGAGAGAATATTATGTGTGAGTGAGAACTAGTCTCTCAACTAACGAGTGATTGAAGCAAATTCGCAGATTCGAGGCTCCAAACAAAATACAAAGTTTGAGAGTTTGATTGCAAGTCTCCTAAGTTTAGAGAAAAAAATTGTGTTCACAATACGATAGGAGTTGCAGTGGAAATGTGGTGGAAATGAATGACAATCTATACATAAAACAAGTACAGTGTTTCACTCAAAAATTCTTAGCTTGTCTATTTTTTTCAGTTGGCAAAATATTATGCACGCGAAAGGGCATTGTTTTGCTCTCGTTTTGGATGAGAGCACCTGTGAAAGATGGCACATTTGCGTGAGCTTATTCTTATAAAAAAAGTCGAACCGATGGGATGCCTTAAGGGATATATCCATGGGCTGGAAATGATGGCATCCCATTAGTGAAGGGGTTTTCAAACATAACTGAATCAACAGTATATCAATGCTCGAAATGTAGGCTCTCCTCTAATTTATGTTCAAATCGAAAATTGTTTTGTAAAATAAGTTTAAAGTCGTTTCACTTTTATATTATCTCAAAATTCAGTTATTTTGACCGAAAATTAGTTTTAATTTAAAAATAAGTTGAGAGGAGTGACAAAAATCAAATTAAATTTAGACTGAGTTTAAAGTTTGAGCTGATTTTATGTTTGCATTAATTGTGTTTAGAAATGTTTAGAATCAGTGTTGCGTAAGTCAGTGCCAAACAATTGCCATGAATTTTAAAGTTTCCTTATATAAAGTCCAGCTCTCATAAAATACTAGTGTTTTCGAGATAGGACAGTCATGCATCACTTGTCTGGCCTCAGGCGAGTCCTAATGTTCTATAGTTAGACCAAACTATAAAGTTGTTCGAATTAATCTCTACCCGGAACATATTTATTACGTAACTTACAAAATAAAGATTAATTAATTAATTAAGATTCATATTTTGGTTTTTCATCGGTTAAGTCATTTGATTCGATTTTTTTTTCTCATTTAAGACCAAATGTTTGCCATTTATTTACATTTTCTAGTCTTTCGAAATACTGATATCCAGAGCAAAATCAAGTGTTGTTATTATGAAATAAAATATAAAGTCCTGAGGCACAGGTACTCAGAGTGAGCTTACAATGAGTTGTGTGCTGTCTATGCAATGCATGTTTGAGCCATCGCTGGCGGCACAGATGCATAATAGCGTGACTTTGATTGGGATGAGTACTTCATTGCATATATCGTTAATCTTTGAAGTCATTAGAGTTTGATTCTGAGGTTCTGAAGGCTTGTGAGACACACAGGACTTGGAGGTGGAACAGCATTGACGACGTTTTTTAGTCAAATATAATTATATTGAAAAATAAAACGCGAAAATCCTTTTCTATGTTTCCTAATGTCTATCACAACGATTGCTATGATTTTGTTCAATGAGTTAATTAAATCATTAAATTTGATAAAAATTCAAGTTTTGCTGAACAGCATCCATAAGACAGATACAAAGGAAATAGGGGGTCAGAACTCGCATCGAAGGTCCCGCTGCTCTTTTTTCCGGTCACGTCTTAAGTTTGTGACTTCCTTTCGAGACGAGAATAAAGTATAAAAAGTCATACTTTTTGTGATATGTTATATCGAAATGAATTTTAATGCCTTTAGTGTTCACTCGAATACATTGAAGACTCAGAACAAACTTACTGAGACATGACATGACAATAGCCGGCACACTGTTTGCTACTCGTTAGCTAATGGAAGAGCAGACTTGAATTTTGATTAGCGTTATCCATGTGAATCTATGAATCTGTGAAACTCTGAATCTGCAAATCTTGAATGTATGCGAATAGTTATAAATTTGATGAGAAAATACAAAACTCAAAGTTAGAGACCAAAAGACTCCTAAAATTAATTGGCTTTAACTCATTCTTATATTATTTCAATCGAATCCAGTGGTCGACAGTTTTAAACCTAAAACCAGTGAAGACCTTCTCTTCACAAAACTGATTGCGATATGAGTTTATTTTTGTCAAATAAGCTGTCATTCTGTGTCATTTCGGTGGATAAGTGAAACCCAATACCATTGCTTTTGCACTGTTCGAAGTCATTTCAGTCAGTAATTTGTCACTCGATAGCATCAACTTCTGACAAACCCTTAGCCAACTTATGCCGCGTGTGTTTCAGTTAGCCTAAGCTCTCCATATCAGTATCCGATTGCTACGAATGGCACGCGTCTCTCTCTCTCTCTCTCTCTCTCTCTCTCTCTCTCTCTCTCTCTCTCTCTCTCTCTCTCACTCTCACTCTCATTCTCTCTCGTATTTCCATCACTGGTAACAAATACCTTATTAGCGGTAATTCGATCGATAGATGCAATGATGTTATGCTGTCCTTCTGTTTTGTCTTTTGATTCTGATTCAAATATAAGTCTGAAATGGAGTGACATTTAAGTTGATTCATAATAATGATTGTTATCTTTTAATTCTATAAATCCTATAAATCAAAAGTAAGCAAACGATTGTAGAAAAGTTTTGAAAAAATTAGTTTTGTTCGTTTGTGTGGTTTATTTACCTGTGTTTCCAATTACTTATGGCTGAGTAATCATTTAGATATTTGTCTATTTTTATGGCAAACAAATTCTTCCGCACTTTTGGCGTCAACTAATTGATGGAAAATTTCGGAAAAATGGGACATAAAATGAAAGCAATTTATTTGTTTTGCGATCGCTTTCGAACTCATATTTTCCTTATGACTAAAGAATGAAAAAAGAGGTAATTCACAGAAAGCAATGCAATGCCTGATCAAACATCTGGGACTTTCAAAGCGGAAAAAGTAAATGCTTTAAGCAATTGATTTTAAATGTTAACTGACATTAAATTTACAAAGAAAGAGATGACCAAGGTACATTTAAGTTACTACAAAAGAATAGGAAAAAAAGCAAAAGCATAAATGTTGATAGATACAATTAAAATTTTATATGACTGCTTTTAATTTAATGAATTCATATGACTTTTGATGATTTTTTGAAGAGTAAACAAAAAATGATTCGGAAAATAGACGTAAAATACATTTTAATTTAAAAATTGTGAATCGGATCCACAAAAAGATGTAAAGTTTAGTTGTAAGCGGCGAACATCACAGAAGAGACCCAAAGCTCACAACACAACTCAAGAGAATTGAGACTCCTCTCAGGTAAAACATTAATGGGGAGAGGGATGGCTCGAAGAGTGTGCAAAACAAAAGCGCCGTCAAAGAAAAGAAAGCAGATTCTCATTGAAGTGTATGAGAGAAGAGCGCCAGTGTTTGTGTTTGTGTAGACTATTGTATCTGTTGTTGGCCATAGCCGTCAGTTGTTCATTGCTCAGTTCCTCACCTAATTAGTGTGCCATCATGTATGGGCCGTTCCATTCTAAGAAACTATCACTACTCGCCTCTGTTGGCGCCAGCATTAAGACTAAGACCTGAAACAAATTGAGAAACAAATAGAAAAAAGAAATATCAGAAATTTTATTAGAAATGTTAGTTATCATCAAAGACCAAGGTTTTTGAGTCCAACACCGATAGTCATTCCAAATTAGTTGTTAAGGCAATAATTCTTCGACTTTTGTCAGTTATCGAGAGAAAGTTTGTAATAACTCATAACTACACCTAACTGTTGGTGCTATAAAGAGGATTAGACCACAGCAAAGGCTATCACAACACTGGTGGTGGTCTTATACCATATCTTTTCTTCGAATATTCGTTTTGACTGTTCTTTACAGACATGTTGTTCTTTGGCCGCACGCAAAGACGCAACTCATTCAAAGCCACTGTAAGATTGGCCTCCAATACAACTTCTGATTCAAACTCAATTCGTTTTTATATTATGACAATCCGTTGGCGTAACTTTTGAGGAATCACTTCCTGTCGGACCATTTGGCGCCGACTACCAGTTCCTGGACCACTTCTTGCTTTTCTTATCCACATTCTTTAACTTTGCTGTCAATTAAAGTAAAAGCAATTTTTTGGTTGGCATTAGTGTCCAAACATATGTAACAAAGACATGAATTCAAAAGAATCACATCAAACAACTTTTCAGCCAACAATCAAAAAAGAAATGTTCTTGTTACCATTACCACTACCATTCTCAAACTTAATATCTGAATGTCCCAGTCAAATATATATTTAGCGGTATTAATGTAAATGTACATGAACAATAGATCACAAGTTAACACTGTTATTTTATTTGTTTCTCAAGTTTTTTTTGTAAGCATGCTACTTTTTATGTAAGTAACTTTTAAACAATTTAAGTGATTTCGGTATTTATTCTCCTTTTAAAAGATAGATATAATTTCTTTTAATTCTCAACAAAATTCCAAAAAGAATTTGAACACATTTTTAATATTAATATTTAGGATTCAGAATGAGGAATGAGAGTCGGCCCAAAGTCACGATTCTTTCGCAAACAAAATTACTGTCATTAGAAGAGAGCAAACCAGTCATTAAACATCGTCGTCAACGGACTCTCTGCGCCGATTCTCGCCGAAGGAATTCTTTTTTCAGCTCAACACTCATCACATGTTTCTTTGCTCTTTCCCTCCATTGGATGCTCACTATTTAACATATCTCCTCTCACATTCAAACCAGCAAACTATTGCTTTTTGATTCTCTCTCTCTCTCTCTCTCTCTCTCTCTC
>JAQFZI010001328.1:0-10290 GCA_034695605.1 Eupelops occultus | reverse complement strand
TAAGTGGGATTGAATGAGCTAGTATACATTGATTTTTTGCTTGAATAATCTAAGGAGTAATATGAGTAAAGACAATCGTATTTACATATTCTATTGCATTTTATATTGATTTCCATTAAATGTTCTTGAAAGTTTATTAAACATGGATACTTTTCATGTCTATCTTTATTGTAATATTCAAAATACTCTTTCCTATAAAGAAAATGCAATGAACTAGGACTAATTCTTGGAAATTGTTGTTGTAAAAACTTATCGTAACATGATACTATACAATCGGATGCCATATTGAAATTAGCGAATTTATAATCCGGATCATATTCAAAGCAATTTGTATCATAACTACTGTCCAATCTGTCAATACTTGCTTGGGAGAATTCAATAACGTATTGTCTATCTAGCTCAATATCTTTAAAATTTGATCCAGAATAGAAATTAGGCAAACTGTTAGGAGAATGAATAGCCAGGTACATATTCATTTTTGGTCGAGGAGGTCCAATAAAGGCTTGCTGGTTGGCTTCTTTCTCTTCGCTCCTTAATGGAGGAAACCATAGGCTATTTTGTCTGACCATGATTGAAATCTCTTCGAATCCCATTTTGAATTCTCGCCATTGTTTTTGAAGAGATGAGAAAAAGGTAAAACATTTTCTGCGCCCGTAAACATCCAGGCTGACAAAAGATTCAAATATTATTTCGAAGTACAGTTAAAATCAAGTTAACTTCTATTTACGATAATAATAGTATGAGGTAGATACTCTTATTACTCGCGATTGATTATTTTATTTTATTCTATTGTTTTGTTTGAAATGTGTTACATGACATTTTATTTGCAAGAGCATTAATTTATATTTATTTTTATTAAAAAATTAATTTGGTTTTGATGGCCTTGATAATTAATTGATAAATGAATAAAATGAAGTTAATTTAATTCTTTTCATCATAAGACTATTCGAAAAGTGTACCTGTATATTGATTATTGAAACGTTTACCTGAATAATAATTGCATTTCTAAAAATTACTTCACCATTTGAAGTATAATTCTATTAATTAAATGCTAAAATAAAATATAACAAGACAGTCACAGTAGAAATCAATGTCAGAATCAGATAAATCAGACAAAATGTTAGCTACCTTTGAATTTTGTATTTATTAAATGCCTGGACAACAACTATCTTTTCAACTTTGCTATTATCCAGCCAATTGATAGCCACTCAATTGAATTTATATTTAATTTAAATTTTTAACCGTTCAATATTCAATTTGGATTACCCTATTCTTATGCAAAATTCTTTATAATGTATTTATTGATATTTTAATAGAATTGTTTTCTGCAGAATATACAAGTATCTTATGTTATGTTATGAATCATAAGAAAATCAATTTGTCAATTATAAATGAATTAGCATGGCAAAACATAAGACATATTTTGCAGTAAACATGTCTATTAATAAATCAATATTTAGGAATATTCTTATGAAATGCATAAAGTTTTTGACATTCCCTTAGAATTATAGTCTTTTGATAAAAATAAAGGTACAGAACAAAAAACTATCATTATTTGCAAGAATACTGGAGGAAGAGTAAAGTAGATAGTAAAAGGAAATTCGAAATCAACTTACAGTTAGAATGATTTCAATTTACACTAAAATAAGTTCAAAATTTTTATTTAAATTTTGTTCCACTTTATTCTGTGCTACTGGACTCCTATATCAGACCACCCAACTGTTGACCCAGTATCTGAGCGGTAAAACCTACACGAGCCTTAAAATTGGGAAGATATTTAACGATACAGTTCCGGGGATTACTATTTGCTCGAATAAATTATTTTCTCAAGAAAGGTTATCTGGGTTTAGCCCAGAACTGGATAAGTTATTTGATGAATTAGAGAAGATTCACCAAAAAATTGAGAAAAACAGACCTAATATCGATATTTTGAGTAAAAGTTTTTATTCAATTCTTAATGAAATTTATGACTTTTATGATAAAATTATCATGAACAATTCCATCGACACACTCACCCTTCTTAATTATACTGAAGATCTTTTAATAGAAAATGAAAGCATCATTACTGTCGAATTATATGGCAAAATAAGCTCTGTTAAGCCTGAAGGAATCGATGTCATCAAGGACAATGTTTTCAAATATGATGGCTTACCTATTGAATCTATTCTTTATTTACCTAGACTCCATTATTATAATGGGCACAGAAAATGTTACACATATTTTAGTTGTCTGCAAGAGCAGTGGAGAAATTTTCTAATTGACGCTGATGAATTCAGAATAAAAGTCAACTTTGGCTTGCTTTCAAACCTAAGTGAAGACCATAACCAAAGATATTCACTGTGGATTCATTCACCAAATTCTTTGCCAGATTTTAGCTAAGGAGAAAATTATTTCACTTTTACAAATAATTACAAACAAGTTATGAAGTTTAACCAGGTTGACCTCGATTTACTAAGTAGCAATTATGACACAAATTGTTTTGAATATGATTTGGATTATAAATACGCCAATTTCAATATGAGATCTGATTGTATTGCATCTTGTTTTCAAATATCCAAAAGTCTAAAATGTAATAGCCAGGGTATTTTACCATCTTTATATCCTTTGAGAAAAGAATTTCTATTAAATACTAAACTGAAATTTTCTACATACTGCAATAATCCTGATAATGTTTTGAATGAATGTATGGTCAATTGTAAAAATGATTGCAAGTTTAAACACTACTTCATTGAAAATTCAAGAAGTTTTGTTAAGGATAATGAGAGTCAAATAAGTATCCAGCACAGCCAACTGCCAGATATACAAATTAAACATTTACCCGAGGTCACATTCATTATGTTTGTGTGCAATTTTGGTGGTCTTCTGGGAATGTGGTTGGGCATATCTGTGCTTGCAATTTTTGATGATATATTTATAGTAGCTTATAATGTTTTCAAATACAAGAAAGTTAGCCTGGAGGTTAATTATAGCAATAATATCAATGTCAATAATCATCAATTTATCCAACCTATAAATGTTGCACCTAGAATCAATATTAATACTACACAACAATAAGAATACAATTTTTAATTAAAATATGTTTTTGTTAATCAGTATTTTGTTATTAAAATTTCACATAATTTTTATATCATTAACTCAATAAATATTTAAGCTTGGCAAATATTAGTGTATTATTCAAAATACTCTTTCCGTTTAAGAAAATGAAATAAACTAGAACAGATTACTAAAATATACATTTAACTTTTTTGTATAGGCCTATCACTATAAATGTTGACTATATTTAGATAGAGTTGTGTTTAAAACTACAATAAAGTTATAGAGATTTGAAAATATTTAACAAGAGCTTATATTTATATTTATTAATCACGTGTTTTGCATGAATACAATTTGTATCACAAGATTATATTATTTTATTCTATTGTTTTGTTTGAAATGTGTTAAATGACATTTTAATTGCAAGAGCATTAATTTATAGTTATTTTTGTTAAAAAATTAATTTGGTTTTGATAGCCTTGATAATTATTTGATAAATGATAAAAATAAAGTTTATTAAATTATTTTCATTATAAGACTATTCGAATAGTGTACCTGGATATTGATTATTGAAAACGTTTACCTCGATAATAATAGCATTTCTATAAATTACTTCAACATTTTCATGAATATTTTATGCATTTAAATTAAGTTTAACATGGATATTTTTTAAGTTTTATAATTTTATAAAATGAACAAATACAATTGCAGACATTGTATAAAGTTGTTGTGCATAACTGCTCTACCTAATCTCAATTGTTTGTCAACTCTTTTACGCCTTGCATTTTTCTTATCAATATTTTGATCTGGAACATCATAAATCTTATAAACCAGATGAGTGATGTGTTAAGTCAGATCATCTAATAAAGCCCAAACACTGAGACCCAACCATATACTCAACAGCCCCCCCAAAGTTGCAAACAAAAGCTAAGAACAACTAATGTTTGTGCAAAAATTTATTATAAAATTATAATTTTATTTGATTTGTCTGATTGTATATCAATTACTCTTAAAAGTGTTTTAATGCATAAAAACTAATGAAATCTTCAAAAAGTTAATAAAATTTTCAGCGAATTTAATACTTTGCCGGAAGTTATTTTTAACTTCTTTTCCTTATTATTGAAATGATTTAACGATTATTTCAAACCTAAAGAGCAGATCTTTAAAACAATTGTTTGGAAGGTAGTCCTATTTTAATTGCCCTTTTACCTAATTGTCTTGTACAGATAAAGGAGGGTATAGAGGGTCAAAATGTGGTATTGTTTAATAGAGAATTCATTGAGAGCTTCTATACCTGTCCATATGTTTCATAAATTAATTAAATTTTTTAGAAATTCGATACACTTTTATAAAAATTTTATGGAAGTCTTACGTGACTAAGAATATTCTAGAAAAAGATAGAATTACTATTTAATTGAATTTTAAACCATCTTGGTTACATAACTAACTTTTTAATCTATTTTTATGTATTCAACTAATAGATTAGCTTTTAGTTAAAATATTCATGTAGAAATAAGCATGATTTCTTGAAAAATCTACTGTTCTATAGAATGTTTTTGGCAAAAAATTATAAAATTCTACTTTGATTTGTCTGTTTGTATATCTATTTTATGCGTTTGAAATCATAAAACTAATTAAATCCTCAATAAATTAATATAGTTTTTAGAAAATTTGATACCTATTCGAAAGTGTTTCTAAACTTAACCTTCAATTCAAAACTTGTTATCTGATCTTGTTATTAAAAATAAAGGCATTTTTAATAAATTATCTTAACGGATATGTCAAAGTTAAGCAACATTCTTAAGACAATTGATTGGAGCTCGTGATTGTTAACAGCAGCAATTTATCTTCCAATATATTAGATTTTAACAAGAGCATATCTAAATTATCAGTCTTTACATTAAGACGGTTCACACAAGAAAAGAGTGAACAACTTTATATAAGTCTAGGCTGACCAACTCATTTTTAGAAAAATCTTGGTTTTCAGACTTTATTAGCTTGAGAAATCTTGAGACAACTTTATTTATAAGTAGTGGTTTGACTTTCATCTACTTTCCAGTTAGATTTTCAAGTATTCTATTTGTTTATAAGGGCTGTTTAGGGCTCATAATCAGGTATAAATTTTCTTTTTGTCACTATAATTAAGTATTTAAATATTAAAAACAATAGCCTATTAGGATTAGGATTTTTAACAAAAATTTCACTACAATTCAAAATATTTTCGATTCATCCTTATAGTTTTCATGCGTTTGTCTATCCTTTTAATACAAATTCATATTTAATGAACATTTTTAATAACATAAACAAAAATCTGTAGCTTTTAGTTTCAAGATCATACATCGATCTTGAGTATGTATTAAACCCAAAAAATCTTGAGAATCAAGCCCAAATCTGGAGGTCTGGTCAGCCTATATAAGTCTGAATTAGCTGGAAAACTTTCTAACCGATGTATGTTCAGTTCTTGACTAATGGAAATATTTCTGAAATGAAAAATAAGGCATGGAGAGTCTGCTCATTGGTACTGCTCATTCATGAATACCTTGAGTGCCTTAAAATTTGTCCATATGTTACATAAATTAATAATTTATTTTAAATTCAATACAGTTTTAAAAGAATTAATTATTTGACATATACTCCCATTTCCTGTCTTTTTTGCATAAAAGGAGAAGAACTTCTCTAAAACTTTTATTATAACTCAGATTTGAGCCCTCTTTTACATAATTGAAGTTAAAATTGAAGGAAAAATGTTCCTAAAATATTTTGTTATATTTATGTTTGTTTGTAAGCATGAACTAGCTAATTATTATTTTGACGCATTGATTTTATTTTCTATTTAAGCCCACCATTTGGTTGCTCAAGAGGAACATAGTGCTGCGTGTCCTATCATAAAGCCTCAAGGAACTTATCGTTGTGGTCGGTATACAGATATTGATTGCCCAATTGGTTGCAAACTATGTTATGGTCTCTATATCAATCCTCTATCTGCAGCCATTATCACCGACCAACTCTATTGTATGCCGAATTAACAATGCTTCTCGTGCTGGTGAACCACTTATATTAACGAAAGAAAATCCGTTTCAATCTTCCAAATATTATCTATTACATTTCTATTTTTGAATAAATTCAATAAAATCAATTATTTCGAAATAAATTCATTATATTTCTTTTTAATTTTATTAAATAAAAATATTACATTCAATATAATTTTAATTTTCTTATTATTTCCGCTTTAAGCTAGTAAAAGTTGAGGCAAGTAGATACAGCGTTTAACACACGGGTTTCGTGTCCGCTTCAGAAGATTCTTGTTATAACAAGTCCTTTTCTTATCTTAACTTTACTTTTCACGTTCATAGAGTTAACGCTTGGAAAAAGGGCGCAAACACTGCTTGACCGATTTTTAATAGTGGTGCTTCACTGCAGTACACTGCAACGCGTAAACAGAGTTTGCGCCTCTTTCTCAAGCGTTAACTCTATGAACGCGAAAAGTAAAGTTAAGACAAGCAAAGAAACCCGTGTGTTAAACGCTGTAAAAAGACCAATTCATTCATTTACACAAAATTTACTTGTTTAAACGGCGTATAAGTAAATTTATAAACAAATATTGCCAAAACAAAGAAATGTCTTTTTACTTGACTCAATGATAACTATCAAATGTTCTTTTAAAAGAATGTTTCAAAGAAAAAATATTAAAATTTTAAAAACCTGTTCGTAAGCAAAGTTCAATTGAAAAATAAAACAAAATGTAGCTAACTATGATCACTTTTTCCGATCTGTCCTCTTCTTGAATGAATATTATTCAAAAATTCCATTTTTAATGACAATTAAATTAAACAAATTTTTGATCAAAATATACAAAACGTGTTTTTAACTCCACTTTCAATCAAATACTTTTGTGAAAATTATTCATATAATATAAATTTATTATTTGTTTCTATAGTTCAATGAATTTGTGCTTAAATTTCATTTTAATCATACTTGCTTGAATATTCAATCACATTTCTATTACCTTGGGTTTGAACACGGTATTTTGTTACCCTCTTTACAACATACTATCCATTATTAAAATATATTTTTAGAGTTATGTGTATGTTTTAAAGCAAATGTGTAGAAAAAGTGGCAAATTTTCCATTTCTTTTTACATATTTGATAGATATATTGAGCATGAGCATTAATTTAAAGCAAATATTCACAAATAAAGTAAACACATATATTGAGGGAGGATTCATTTAATTCAGGGGTCACCAAGAGAAGGATTTTTGAAAAATCCCCCCTAAATTCGAAAATTTGGACAAAATCTGTTAGTGATTGAAAAGAGTATGTGCATTTCCCGGCTATCTGCCACCCGGGATTTTTTATATGGAATCGATAGAGGAGATGGTCCTTTTACCTTTCACAAAAAGATTCAAGAAGCTTGTTTCAATCATAATTTTTGTGTAATTTGCAATTATTTCATGAAAAATCCAAATTGACGCCATCTAGCGCATAAACGCAATAGAACTTGGAGATGTGCCTGTGATATGAAATCAATATTTTGTCTTTTCCTATTAATTGGCATACATTTCATTTGTATGTTCGAACAAATAAATTTTCAACGGAGGGCGTCAAATTTGGTATTTTCATTAAATAAATAATTGCAAATTATATATCAATTATGATTGAAACAAGCTTTCTGAATCTTATTGTGTAAATTAAAACTTTCTACCTCTAACAGTTTTTGATTTATAAGGAAAAAACTAAATATTTTCCCTAAAAATAGCTTTTATTCAAAAACCTCACAATCTTTTTACTTTCATCAATCGATTCAGCGTGCCTTTTTTAGTCCGAAATTATGTGCAATTTTGAAAATATTTTTTCAAATTTGACGCCCTCTAGCAGACGAACCACAAGACTTATAGAAAATATTTTTGAGTTCAGCTCAATCTCCTCTATCAAATCCATATCAAAATTCTCGGGTGCGCAGTAGTCACGGCTAAAGCTTAGGGGCGTCCATGGTTCTTTTTTTGGGCCTTTTGTTTCATATAGAAGACACACATATTAGTAATAATGATAAATATTAAAATGGTCTATCTTAATGAGTAAGATGCACTTTAATTTTGCTTGCCTTTAAAGTTGCTTGAAAAGGTGCCTTGAAAAAGCATATTTTAAAGTATGCATGGTGAAGGCAAAAGAGAAAAAGCAATATATATATTGTAGTGAATGCAGAGTAATTACAAAGACCATTTCCCGAAAATCATCCCACACCCAAGACTTTTGATGCGATATGGAATCGATAGAGGAGATTGAGCTGAACTCGAAAATGTAATATAAGTTTTCATAAGTCTTTTGGTTCGTCCGCTAGAAGTCGGCTTAGTGACGAAGGACCGAAGACCGAGGGACCGAGGGACCGAGGGACCGAGGGACGGAGGGACCGCAAGTAAAAATAGTAGGGGAAAATTTACTAGTTTGAACGGTCGGTTCCCTGAGGAACCAGCCGATGAAAAGTTAATAATCACCGGTGTATCGTATATTAAAATAACACTTGACCATGAATTACAGTTTATAACACTCTTGCAATAACAAAGTAAATATCTGACCAATGGTCAGTTATTATTAGACTCAGTTCTAAATTTTAAAATTCACCAAATTACTTTGTATAACTAGTTACTTTTATAGAGATCCCATTGGTCAGTAATGGTCAAGCATTGAACTTTGTTCAAAATGTTTATTTTATTTAACTTAAATATTCTAAAGATGCATTGAAACATCTGTTCATTTAACAAAATTGACCATTAGATGCCATTGGTCAATTCTATTTTGCCATAACAAGATTATTATAAACTGTAATTTACGGTAAAGTCTTATTACAATATACGGTGCACCGGTGATCTATTAAATTTTCATCGGCCGGTTCCTCAAGGAACCGTCCGTTCTAACTAAATAATTTTTTCCTACTATTTTTACCTGCGGTCTCTCGGTCTGTCGGTTCGTCGATCCCTCGGTCCTTTGTCACTAAGCCCTAGAAGTCTTCAAAATCTGAAAATTAAAGTTGTTACATGAGATAAATGTTACATCGTTTCTGACTAAATCAAGCATGCTGAATAGATTGGTGAAGTTTAAAAAGTGTTAATTTTACTGTTTTTGAGTAAATGCTATTTTAAGTGAAAATATCTAGTTTTTTCATTATAAATCAAAAACTGTTAGTGATAGAAAATTTCAATATTCACAATAAGATTGTTTCATTCGTATTTGATACAAAATTTGTAATTATTAACATCTTAGAAATTGCAGCTTTGACCGACCTCTTTTGGAAATTTACTTGTTCGGATAACCAAATGAAATGTATGTGAGTTAATAGAAAAAGGCAAGATATTGATTTCATATCACAGGAACATTTCTCAATTGTAATTCATTTATGATCTAGAAGGCGTCAAATTTGGAATTTTCTTGAAATTAATAATTTCAAATTATATATCAAATATGATTGAAACCAGATTTTTGAATCTTATTGTGAATATTAAAATCTATCACTAATAGTTTTTGATTTATAAAGGAAAAACTAGATATGTAACGCGCGGGCTGTAGCTCAGAGGGCTTGATGGGTCCGAAGACGCGCGCTACATAAATATCTGTTGATTTCTCGCCGGTGTTTGGCTGCTGTGCGTATCGTTTGCTTCGTTTGGCTCTGCTTTGCTCTCTAAAAGATGTGTCAACTGTTGTTACCGGTGTTCAGACGTCAATCTCTCCAAAGATTGACGATAGGCGGCTATTGACGTTCAGTCAAAATTGACGGTAAGGCGGCGGTTGTCACCCAGGCGACGTTTACGCGGGAGTGACGGTTGACGGCTATCCACAAATTGACTCGAAACGGCCGTTGACGCCTATGCAATTGACAAACGCTCGCTCTGCCCACTTAACGTTTCTTACCGGTTGTCACCGTCTAAATCGCGATTAACGCTCCGCACGAACTGACCTTTGGCCCGGGGCTGAACTGTTCTCCTATGGGTAGACACCTAACCTCTTGATAGTATGCCTGTTACCTGGTTGACCCAGTTCACCGAAGGATGGATCTGAGTTTGTGTGGGTTGACGTTCAAATGGCGAGTGACGTTCGCACCAAATAAATAGTTAAGTCTAGCGGCTGATAAGCGTCAATCAATTCAACACAAAACACTTAATTCATTAACTTTTAATTAAATTTCTTATTAAATCAAATAAAAGTAATTACTTTAAACATTATTATTATTGACTATTAATTCATTTACTTATTTAAATCAAATTA
>JAQFZI010001327.1:0-10293 GCA_034695605.1 Eupelops occultus | reverse complement strand
TAGGTCTATTTATATTTTACCCAATTTTTATTACAAATATTTTTGTCGCAATAAAGAAATTATTTTAAAAATTAAATCTATTTTTTATTCAAATTTAATGATTTTATCTAAAAAAACAATGATTTTATTTTATACCTTTCATAGTCTAGAAAATAATAATACAACTACATTGTATTCTAGATCGTTCAATAAGATTAACTTGTCAAACGTATAACTTATCTGAGAGACATTGAATTTAAATATAATAATAAAATTATTAAAATAAAAATAATCCGGGTGTTTGAGTGAAACAAATTGCAAAACTGGTGAAAATTGTAGCAAAACTATGCTTCCTGTTCATTGCCAGACAAATGCCTTGATCAAAATAAGATCATCACTAACTCAACTATCATTCAAAGCTTACGTATCCCTTCATATCCTGTTCACTAGAATTTTGTTTTTTTCAATTATATTTAATGTCAATCAATCGAAATATAAATAAAAGTCAATAAACTAACGTTAAGTGTGCTATAAATCTGTCAAATCTATCCCATTGTGGAAATATCTTACAAACAGAATAACTATTCTCTCTCTTAATGTTCGATAATATTAGCCATGAATCTAATGATCGGATAATTACTGACAGAAAAATGAATAAATTTAATTGAATTTCAATAATACTTTTTAAAGAATGTTTTCAATCATATAATTATAAGTCATTTCTGTTTAAATCCCAATCAAAATGAAAATATCGAAAAATAATTACTTATTTTATAGTTTTTTTTGTGTTGTTTTTGTTTCTTATCTTAATTTCTAAGCAATGGTCTAATGGTTCTTAAAATATCATTCGAAGAGTTCATAAATTGTTTATTACATTTGGTGATGATTTCTGCTATTTTTTTTATGTGATGTTGGATTGGCCGACCTGTCACACCCTTCCTTCCACTCCCATATCGTTTTTCTTCATTTGATTATTTAAAATACTATTTAAAACAATTTTCTAAGAATATAATACTGTCTATAATGTGGTTAATAATAGATTAAAAATATATGTAATAATTATATTAATTTAAACAAAAAATTAGAACATTTTTGAAACTCATATAACTATTTGAATAACATTTCATACGTTATTACCTGAGATAACAGTTATTATTGGGAAAGAGTTTTGAATTTCATTAGACTCTAATGACTCGTTCAACCAGTTCTCAGACATTGTATGTAATTATATGTCTATAAAATTAAAATAATTTCTTTGGATGTGAGACAATATTCTGGCCAATAATGTCAAAAAGTCTGGACTCTTGCCAATTGCACTGTTAGTTTTAGGTCTGTTGGTTGAAAGCACCGGTCGATAGCATATTCAGGTGAGAAACCAACTTAAGGCCTTTCAAGTGGTTCTCATCAATTGTAGGCATGATCAAGATAAAAAAAAGTGTTATTTTGAACAATTGTCAATGTGTTGAATGTGTATGTCCTCCCTGATCATTGCTAATCAGAACAATTATCGCTTTGTTTATTTGATTAAATACTGAAAAATCAAATAAAAGGTAAAAAATAATAACAATTATTGCATTGAACCAAACAATCGATTCGTTGTTAATGAGATAATTTTGTTCACTAAATTTTTATTGAATTGTTTGCTAATATCTTCTCGAAATGGACTCCCGATTAAGTCAATAGTCAGACCACAATGTGGTTCAAAAAACCTGATTACATGACTTTGGATTTTTCACAGATTTCACTCAATTTCTTTGTGTTTATTAAATCGGAGATCAATTGAATGAAAATTCTTTACAAAAGAAGATTTTCACATATTTTTGAATAGAATTCTGGTTTTTATTCAACACTTTTTTTGCAAGAATTTTATTTCTTATTTCATTGAATTTTGTATTTATGGGAAACTCTTTTTTTTTTGTTGAAAAAATCAATTCTTTCTCACAATTCATAATCTATTCATTCAAATAACGAATAAATGTTTTTTTGAAATGAAAATTATTTTCAATTAAATTCTTTGTGTATTTGAATTGAATTGAAAATTACAGGAAATTTCCCAAACAATCAAATGATAAGTTTGAGAACAAATGATAATTTGAATTTCAATGAACTTGAAAACTACTGAATAATTGATCTTAATCATATCTAAGGATCTTAGACACAATGGGAAAGTTTTAAGACTGTGTTATGAATACCAACTATTCATTTATATTAGGATTCAAATGTCAGCTAAGATTATGTAAGAACCAAATTCCTATTAAATCAAAACCTAATCAAAAATAACATATATTTCTATTGAATATTAGTCTTAAGAACCAATTGTTTTGCGAAACAACTCATTCGATTCTTGAATGTCAAGGATTTGAAAATCTTTTGCCGAAACACTCCATTAATGATTGTTTAAGTACTTAACGTCTTCAGGAAAAGGTCTGTTCAGTTCAAAAGGCAGTCAAACCGTTTCTAATTAGTGATAAAAATATATCATAATTTAGTCGACGATTAGAAACAGTGAAAAGAAATTATTATTTTTTCCTTCTTTTGTATTCTGTCCCTCAGTTGTGTTTTGTCTGAGAAATGAAGTATTGCTTCATTTGATCGCAAACTCAAATGAAAAATAAATTTTTCGAAGTGAAGAAAAAATATGCTTTTCTTTTACTATAAGATTTGAACACTCAGTGAACCGTAGGATTAGCTCAAATTCAGGGATGGGTAGAGACTAGACTATTATTACTGTTATGTAATTGACTATTTTTAACACGAAAATAGTCAATAACTAAATTTTAGGTAAATTTTTTCGGTTAATTATTTATTGAATATAATTAATACAATAAACTTCTTTTTTTAGTTAAATGAATATAATATTTTAATACCAAGTTATTTTTACTTGAACTTTTGCTAGTTAGCATATTTCTTTGGTTGCCCAGCCCTGGTATAAAGAAGAGTCAAAATGATTATTATTTTTTTGCTCGATTTTATTTTTTCCAGAAGTCTAACCAAAAATATTAACTTTTATTATATATTTCGTGAGCGAAAAGTTATGAAATTTGATATAATAATAGATATCGTTATTAGAAAAGTGTATTTCAATTGATTTCGTTTATAAAAGTTTATTAGTTTTCAGATATCTTTCGGTTAAAGAATTCGTTTTAACGAAAAATTAAGAGATTTTTATGACATTATTATTGCGTAAAGTTTTCAGAAAAATTTTGAAAATCAATTGCCTTCTGATTAACATCAAAATCAATGATTGAGTTTTATTTGACTCGAAGTCAATTTTAAGATTAATTGTTATTTCTTGACTAAAGTACTTAAAAGTGTTTTCATTAATTAAAAGATATTTTTCTTTTGAATTTTGTCTCAAAAAGGCTTTGACTTTAAATTTCAATTAAGTAATACTTTCCGTCCTATCGATTGAAATATTGTTTATCCGATTGGAAACTGTTTTCTATTAACTTTCATTTAATTGAAAACAAACTTTTAAACTCAATTTTGAAGCAATTATTATGAAATCGAAAGGTTTTACCCAAACTTTTAGATTTACTTTTGATAATAATTTCTGTAATTATCAGAAAATTATCGCAAAAATACCGAACTTTCGATCAAACTATAGATAAAAAGTCAAAAAATCAAAATAATAACCGATTTTTATTTAAACAAAAACAAAGAGAAAAACATTAGAAAAGTCTTTAAAACAAAAATAATTTGAGTTTAAAGCAAAATATATTGAGTTATTAAATGAAAACTTTTACCAACAAAACAAAACAAGTAATAAATTCACTCATTTTTAACAGAATTAACACAAATATTAAACAAATCTAATAATAACCAAAAGAGAGGAAAAAGAATAATAGACTTTTGAAAAAAAAGGTTTGAAATCATTTTTTTTTCTTTGAAATATTTTAGACATCAATTGCTGACAAATCGAGTCATTTAACGCTTGAAAGGCATCCGATTTGCAAACAGTTTTTCTACAAATTGTATGCAAAACCTTTTCAATGGACTCAAACCGTATTCAACACCTTTTTTATGGAGTCCACAGATATTCATTACACTCAAAGAGTCTTCATTAATCAGACTGTAATTGACAGGACAGGTCTGCCATATCCTGTTCTTCGTAAATCTGTGCCAATTTCAAGACATCGCCAACTATTTGATTGTCTAATTCGGGTTCAAAGCCATACAAATACTTAAGGAATGCATAAAACGACGCATAACTGTAAGAGAAAATACTTATTGTCTCTCTTATCGGCATTTAATTCTTACTAGGGGTTCAAGTTGGGTACTACCCATACCCATGGATTTTGCATTTTTTCACCATGTTGTTTTAAATAATTATACTTCTTTGACAATTTTATGAAAAGTGAATTTTTATGCATATCAGAGAACTTTAGTATAAATTTGATATAAAACAAATAAGAATAAACAAGGTTACTTAAATTTAACATTTAATTGAATTAATTTAAAAAAAATTTGTATATTCGAGAAAAACTATTCTGACCAGGGTAAGTTGCATAGTATGTACTAAACAGGATATTTTATTTTTAAAAAAATAATTCAAAATTTGATAATTGAATAAATATTTTTATCTGATCTTAAGTTTAATTAAATGTCGGCAATGATTGATGTATTTCTGTCTCCTTTTGTTGTGATGAAAGGTCAAAGAGTAATAAATTATATTAATTCTCATTCATATAAATCTGTTGTTCTGAAGGAAACTGTTTAATTGATGGACAGGGAGAATTCTTTTTGGAGCCCATCATTTCCAAATAAGATGGCACACGATTGGGAAGACGCCAATAACTATCGCTGGACTGAAGTAATGAAGGTCTTTCTGGGTTATAGTAAGGGTCGGCATATCTTACTTCTTCGTCTTCAATGACATCGTAATGGTTGTCATAATGTTTATTATCACCAGATATGTCGATGTCGTCATAGATGTCATTTCCCATGACATCGACTCTATTCTGTTTTGTCATCTCTTTTGTTAATCGCTTTTTCATTCGTTTTGTGTAAACATTGAACAGAACAGCAATCAAACAAACAATGAATATGAGGGCACAGAATAAGATTCCGATTAATACCCAAACTATTCAATTATTTCATATAACAAATTAGAAATAAATTGGAGTAAATTATTAATTATAAATATACCTGGAAGTTTTGATGACTCATTTCGGTCTTATTTAAATAAATAATAAATGAGTGAATTATAATGGGCCGGTTGCACAGTCAGATCCACATTGATCCGGATCAACTTTAAACAGAAATAACGTCCAATCCTGATCCTGCCTGATCCTCATTTTTTCAGGATCAGTTTTTCAGGATCAGCGGATCCCGATAGATGTATTTCCCACAAAATTAGGAAATGGGCACGCCCGCTAATTATGTTTAAAGTTGATCCGGATCAATGTGGATCTGACTGTGCAAGCGACCCAATGTCTTTGAAAGTTAAGCACTTACTATAACAGTGCGGCTCTTTTCCAGTCCAGAGTCCATTCTTTTGACAAGCTATATTTTCTTTGCCAACCAAGATATCAGTGCTGGGATTCTCACAGACATAGTTCACTTCCGTTCCTTCAACGGCATAATAAGCCGATTGATTAAAGAAGTAAAGGCCGTCAAAAGACTTGACTACTTTCTGATTGGTTTGTTTGCCAGTCACCAATTGTTCAATTGGACAAGGCTCTTTCGGCACACATTCAGGGTATGAGCCATACCATTTCATATCTGCCCCACATTTTATGTTATGATGAGTTGTTTTAGGTGTTGAATCATTTTTAGATGCGATGTATTTATATTTCTCGGGCTTACAATCAATGATATACTCTTTGTGTTGAACCTTGAATTGCGATAATTGACTGATTGATACCTCGGGTTCACCACATATGGGCTCCACTTCACTGCCATAGGATGTCCCGAAAAAGAGGGCAATGAAGTCATGAGGTATATCTATTGATGCCTGAGTCTCCATGTAAAAGTAATCACCCGGATTGGCTATATCTTCTTTGAAGTGCTCAGGGGAAAGACTGTCGCAAATGAAGTCGGTGTCAGTATTTCTTCCATTTTGTCGCCAAATATTTTGGCTCTGATGAATGAGCCGACACTCTCTATGAGGGCCCACATTCACCGATATATTAAACTCGAACTTATCTTTTAATTCTTGTGACAAAAGGGTGTGATTTATAAAATTAAACATTACTCTAACAAAGAGTTTGACGGCCGGCCCCGTGAAGTTAAATGACCATTTATATTTGTTCGTATCAAAAACCCTGAGTCTAGCCGTTGGAAAACGATTTGATGTAAACACGTTTGGATACTTCCAATTGGTGTTAACTATTGTCATATTTTTGTACTCAAATATTTGTTTGGGTCGGTCCGGATCACTGATGTCCTCCAATCTGGAATCCTTCATCAATATTCCGGTCTTTATGAAATCTCCTGGTTTTATGAGCAAATGAGCTTGTTAAACATTATTCAAATTGAAACAAGTAAAAATTTGTATTAACCACATCGGGCGGGACTTCCAATCCATTTGCCTTTTTCGCATCTCCTCGTTTGTACATAAGACCAAAAGTCTGTGCACTGATAAGTGACTTCCTCGCCCTCATTGTACTGGAGTTTGTAGTTTTCAGGCTCTAATTTAGCCCGATATGGCTTACCCGGGTAACCACATCTGCCATTCAATTGATTAAATGATAAATAAATGAAATCAAAGGATAAGAAAATTGAAAACAAAATTTTTATTGAATTCATATTTAGATGTCATTCAAATAAAATAAAATAATGAATTTAATTGTTATTTGATTTCGACTTAACATTAAAAATAACTCAAAGGAAATGCTTAAACGGAAAGTGAAAACTTATCAAATATTAATCATCCATGTACATCCATGTACTCTATTAATGAGAAAAATTGTTAACAATTCTATGGAATCATCACTTAGTTTGAAATATCATTAGGAACTTCCTAATAGAAAGAAATAGACAAAGGCATAGACAAAATCACTTAAAACAAATCTCCAGAAGTCTCTGAGCAGACGAAGACATTTAAAGTTCAGTTTTATATAATTACCGGAAATAATGTTCGCAAACAATGTTATGATTTATTATATGATTTAATTTTCAAAAAAAATTAATTGGTTTACAATATTTGTAATTAATTTCTTCGATTAGATTAGATTTGAGCACATTTTCAATGCATTTAAGTAGAGATTAATTTCAGATTCATTTGAAAATATCAATTGTTTGGAAAGAAAATCAATTAATGACTGAAATATGGAAAGAGATTTGATTTTATATTCAATTATGTATTGAAATCATAAGTTGTTTGGAGAGGGAGTCATCCATTGCTTGGAAAGCATCTGATCTTAAGACTAATTTCCAATTATTAGCCGCGAATTCAATGCAAGAGTTTTCCAATTCTTTTAAATCATGTCTGACAGCCATCGCATAGAAGTCGCAGACATTCGTGATATCAATAGTGCACTTCAAGAGTGCATACCTATCATTGCATTGCTTTTTGAGCTCAGGTTCATTGAAAAAGTCGGCCATCTTTACCAAATCCGGTATAATCTGGACATCGATTTTCGGTTGAATTCCATATAAGTATTGAAGAAAATTGTGAAACGAATGATAAGAGTCCGGATTAATGGGTATCTGATTGGGGTTATCATCAGTTAATAGAGGACTCAATAACTGCCAGAACTTTTCGTTTCGTATCTGAAGAATAGTTTTGTGACAATAAATCACTTGAGCTCCGGATGTGATTATGAGGTCATAATTGTTTGGATTATTGAATGATTTGTGCAAATGTTTGAGAAATATCTCTCCAGAGATGGGCTCCCGGTTTGTGAATCCATTTGCGTTCACATATTTGGAGGAATGAATTGAATTCAGGCACTTATTCTGAGTCTTATTCTCTGGTGAAAGCATCAAATTATTCATTTCAGTGACAATGTCTTCGTTTTCATCTTCGCTGTCATAGAACTCATTTAAGTCTTCATTTTTGTTGTCATTTGGTTTCAAATTCTTTGGAATAAGAATTGAATTCAGAATTTCTTTGCGTTCATTGAGTTTATCGTTAATTTGTGTTGAATTGAGATTATTCTCGGATTTAATGACATATCGATCGATGTCTTCATTAATGTTAAGCGCTTTAAACGTCACTTTATTCTTCGCTAATTTCACATAAATGTCAAATAATGACCTTTCCATCGACTCCTGTATTGGTCGGGGTCTCAACACCTTTTCATTTAAAGCCAAACCCCAAACGTAAACATTATTATCTTCTGCGACGGCAATCGAGAGGTCATCCCTATAACAGGTCACAATATCTTTGATTTTAATGGTTTTGTTTAGTTTAAATGGAGTGCTCTGGACTTCAGTGGTTCCGTTTCCGATCTGTCCATAAGTGTTGTCACCAAAAACATAGAGATGTCCCTCATTTGTGAGAAGCATTGAATGGTTTGGACCACAAAGTGCTTTAACAAACACAACACTTTCAATGCCAGGAATCAGTTGCGGACGATTAGACATTGCTTTGTCCCTTCCTTTTCGGAGGTCGAGGTGTCGATCCCGACCTAACTGTCCCGACTCATTGACGCCCCAAATATAGACCTGTCCTCTAACTGTTAGCGCCAATGAATGGTTTATTCCGGAAGATATGAAAACAATCTTTTCGCTAATCATCACTTGTGTCGGTATCTCTCGGCTATTGTAAGTCCTGTCCCCTAATTGTGCGAATGTGTTGTGACCCCAAGAGAAGAGCTCTCCATCACTGGTCAGTGCCATCGAATGATAAGAACCGCAACAGATTTGAATAACTTTTTTGTCGACCAAGTCTTGGATGAGTTGAGGAGTGCTTTGATTTTCAATATTTCCAATACCCAACTGTCCATATTTATTGACACCCCATCCATAGCATTGGCCGCCAGCAGTCAAACCAATGCAATGTTCGTAACCACTGCTGATATCCAACAGTTGTTTACCACTCAGGCTTTCATTGAGCATCAGATGAGGAATGTGTTCTCCAGCGGTTCCAATGCCAAGACATCCGTCGCGATTGAGGCCAAAAGCATACACTTTATCCTCATTTGTCGCTAATATCACTTTCGAGCCATGAATACCGAAAACATATAGAAGTCGGATATCTTTCCTCAAATTATCATCGATTAGAGTCTTATTCTTTAGAAAGTGATCCAAATTTAAGAAGTTGTCGATTGTTTTTCTTTTCTTTATCACAGTTTGGACTCTTTTGCACGAATTGCTGTAATCTATGTCTTCACTTAAAGTGTCATTCGTTTGGATATTTGGGTTCACATCTGATGTGATTTCAAGAGGTTTATCGCAATCAACAGTTTTGTCCATTGTTTTAATGTTCAATAAATCGATGGAAAAGATATGTATCACAAAATTAATTAATTAAATCTAATGTAAACACAAATTTTCAAAATCCAAAATCGTAAGCATTGAGTCCTCTATTTGTAAACAATTAAATCATATTTCAATAAAACAAAGGCATTGAATGTTCACATAAAACGTTACATTCTTATGAAGGGTCGACAGTTTGTGACAAATGAAATGAAACAATAATAAAATTTTGTCAATCAGGTAATATTTAAATAGCTTTAATAATAGCTTTAATTAAAACTTTTATTTTAATTCTGTTTTTATTTAAGATTTTTTTGTTAATTATAAAATTCTGTATTTTATTACAAATTCTGTGATTCGTAACACATTTTGTGAATAAACTATTGAAATGAACTCTCAATCATTGCTGTCAGTGATTTTCAATGATGTGCAACATTGAATATGACCAGGATATACAACTTTTATTCAAATTCAAGATTTAACTGAACTTTTATTAAACTATTAATTGATGAAAACTTATTTCATCTTGTAAGACGGATCAACTGTTGGCTGACCGGTTCTCCCGATTCCTAAAATAACTTTTATTTATTTACTCTATTATTTTCTTTATTTTCATTTTAAGTTTCGCTCAAATTATTTTCATTGGATTATAAAAAGCCTCTTATTATTGGATTACAAAAAGCCTTGATTATTAATGATTATAATTATGGAAAACTTATTCATTCCTATTCTGTACTCAATATAATAGAGTTGTATTTGAATTATTGAAAACAATTTTGTATTTCTTTAAAATACTTTCGAATTATTTTGAATAAAACGATTTAATTAAATTAAGTGTTTACTCATTTAAATTGTGTGACAACTTTGGGTTAACCCTTAATCACATTAAATCTGGTCAGAATCGGATCGGCGGACAGTTGTGTGGTCTACGTGCAGACACACACATAC
>JAQFZI010001326.1:0-10295 GCA_034695605.1 Eupelops occultus | reverse complement strand
AAGTGAAGGAAATTTCAATTATGCAGGTTTGACCATAACTGACCGGAGGTCAAGTTTAGAACTTAATAAAGTTGATAGACTTTTATTCATTAAATCTAATTTTGATTTATTATAAAAACTCAAATAAATTGGTTTTAAATATCATTTCTATCGAATTTATTTAAACATGATCAAATGTCGGTTCAATTCGGTTAGAATTTTTTTTTGGGTTCGGGTCGGTTCGGTTCGGTTCAGAAAAAAGTGAACCGATTTCCATCTCTACTGTGAACCACTCATCAAGACTTAAGGCTGGTCTTTACCAGAACCTAACTCTGCTGAAAGCAGTTCTTAGCTCTCGAAACAAAATTTTGTCCAGATTAATAATAATTTGAACTAAATCTACTAATATCACAGTTAGGGGTCAAATAAAGTTGTGCTTGCTAAATTATCAATTTCTATAATTTAGAATTCAATAAAACTACTCAACTGCTAAAAACTTTTTCATTTTAAAATCAAAGTTAGACAAAGTGTGCAAAGAATGCAGAACTTAGCACTTGTCCAAACTTGTCACTGATTATTAATCAGTATTAATATTAACTAAATCGAAGAACTCGATCATACTTGTATAACTTATACGTTATACTTGTATATTGTTATGCAACTGTAAGTAATCTCACATTTTTTATAATAACTTTATTAAACATTTTTATATTACATATAAACTCTTTGTATATTATTTATCTAATAATAGATTCATCTGTTGATAATTATTTCCAAATTAATAAAAAAAAGAAGAAGTTATTGAGTGATTTGGTAACAAACTGGCCTTCAAGTAAGTTCTAGAATGCTGTCATTCTGTTCAGATTATAAGGGAGTAGTGATCTGTCGATGGTTTATCTGTCGCTCTCCCCATCACCCCCTTTGTCATCCAATAATGTATTTAATGATAATTGAGTCTTTGATTTCTCTCTCAATATATAAATCTCTCTTCAAAACTAATATTTGAATACTTGAGTGAAACACAAGTTCTGTTAAAACCTAACTTCTGGTACAAAAGGAATTTGATTTTTAAATTATAATCAAAATGTTTTCTCCAAAAATGTTGTGTCAAATGAGCCGAAGCTCAGCCATACGTTCTGCTCTGACCAGAAATGTTGCGACGGCAACACAACGCAAAGAAATTTTGTCTCCTGAAGATTTGCAACAAATTGCTGGCTTCAATTTTGAAATGAGCGAGGAACAAAAACAAATGGTAGATATGGCCAAGAAATTCGCACGGGAAGAGATTATTCCAAAAGCGAGACACTATGACCAGACTGCAGAATTTCCATGGGACATTATCAAAAGTGCTCATTCCTTAGGACTTATGAATATGAGTGTTCCTGAAAAATATGGCGGACAGGAACTGAATCTCTTAGATGTTTGTTTAATCACTGAAACACTTGCCTATGGCTGTAGTGCTATAACATTTGCACTAGCTAATAATTATTTGGGATCAACACCTGTTCAACATTTTGGTAACGATCAACAGAAAAAGGAGTATTTGGGCCGTTGTATTGCAGAGCCAATAGTTTGTGCCTATTGTGTGACCGAACCGGGAACTGGTAGTGATGTGGCAGCCATTAAAACTAAAGCAGAAAAGAACAGCGACGGAAATTGGGTTTTAAACGGACAGAAGATGTGGATTACAAACGCAGGAGTCGCCAATTGGTTCTTTGTATTGGCCCGAACTAATCCTGATCCTAAAACTAGAACTGGGCAGGCTTTTACTGGATTTATTGTCGACGCGGACTCACCCGGTGTTGTCATTGGACGCAAAGAAATGAATATGGGTCAAAGATGTTCTGACACCCGAGGAATTACCTTTGAAAATGTGGTCGTTCCTAAAGAGAATATTTTAGGTGAAGAAGGAAAGGGCTTTAAAATAGCAATGACAGCATTCGATAAAACCAGACCACTATTGGCTGCCACCGCCACTGGTTTAGCGCAGAGGGCTTTGGATGAGTCGACCAAATACTCATTAGAAAGAAAAACATTTGGTGTTCCTATTGCTAAGCATCAGGCTGTCCAATTCATGTTGGCTGACATGGCTTTGGGTATAGAATCTGCCCGAATGGCATATATACGCGCCGCCTGGCTTTCCGATAGGGGTGAACGCAACACATATTGGGCTGCAATCGCTAAGGCCTTAGCCGGGAGAGTGTCAAACAAAGCTGCCGCAGACGCCGTACAAATCTTTGGTGGCGCCGGTTTTAACAGTGAATATCCCGTCGAAAAACTAATGAGAGACGCAAAGATCTACCAAATATATGGCGGAACCGATCAAATTCAGAATATGATTATCGCAAGAGAGCACCTGACAAATGCTAAAAACAATTTATGATTTCTATTAAATTAGTCAATTATTCATTTGAAATATGAAAACTGCCATTTTTATCAAGCAAATTTCTATTGAAAAAAATGATAAAAGAAACTTTTAAATCTTGTGATAACTTTACTGTGAATTATAACATTTTTTTGTCTCACTTTTTACTAAAATCATTCCTTAATTTATTGAATTTTAAAACAAATATTTAAATTTTGATAAATAAAAATAAAGTGATCTAGATTCTGTTTTACACAAAATGTCTGCAATCATTGCTATGATATCAGTGAATAGGAGTAAGTGTTAAAAAAATGTTTTGCAAGGATGTATGAATATAGGGCTATGGACATAATGTATGATCGGATGATTTGTTTCACACCAACATATGATAATTTATTAAAATCTTACTTTACCTTGGGTCTAAAGGCTGTTTAATTGATAGCAAATTAAAGTAATTAAATGGCCTTGTCACACTTTCTGGAAAAAGTTAAACCAGAGATTTAAAATGGATTTGAGATCAGGAGAGGAAAATTGACCGCTTTTTAGAAAAAATTCTGGGGTTAATGGGAAGTTCCCATTGGGAAACATCTTTTTATTTTTAGTCAATTTTTAGGCAAAAATGTAGGGCTCACTTCATGCACTCACAACGCCAGGGGCACTTTTCAACATTTTCAGGGGGAGATTTGTGTTGCCCTTGATAATCTCTGATTTAAACTATCACTGAATTGAATGGAAGGGTTTTCTTCTTTTTTTTTGTTATAATTTTTAGTACTTTAAGTACAAATCAATTTGAAAGATGCGATTAGTTTTGAACTCATATACACTCAACTCTTTACTGATATTAAGGACAAATCCATTCATTAAACTTAATCTTAATTTTGAAAATTACTTTATTTGAATTCAATTCAAGTTTTTCAAAAATAGACCCGGAATTAAATAGTTATTAGAGTGATATCACGTGACTTAATGCAAAACTGTCCTCTTATTTGTTATTTGGTTGCAGACAGACAGGCATTGCAACAGTACGTCATAAATCACTAAAAGTGATAAACAAATCATTTGTTTGTCCCAAATATTAATCAGTTTCTTGTCTTTTGTCAGATTTTGGACTCTTTGTGAGACAAAGTCAAAGACTTCGAACAGTTATTAACGACATATCAATCAAAGTTTGATCCGTTTTAATACAATTTAAGGTATTTTTTGCTTTTGGTTCCAAACAAAACATTTCTTTCATTTTGTTTTAGTTTTGTTGAGTCCTTAGATTTGATTCAAACAAATAATGATTTGGAATAAAATTTCACTCAAATTATTGACTCAAATGAGCCGAAATTCGACGGCATTTCGTGCGGCTCTGACCAGAAGTGTATCTTCAGAGCCATCACAACAATTGTCTTCAACAATGGGTTTCAACTTTGAGTTCACTGACGATCAAAAACAAATGTTAGATATGACGAAGAAGTTTGTCGCCGAAGAGATTATACCGAAAGCCCGACACCACGACACTACTGGTGAATATCCCTGGGATATCATCAAAAAGGCTCACGCATTGGGACTTTTGACCAGCAGTATTCCAGAGCAATACGGCGGACAGGGAATGACTCTTATGGACCATTGTTTGATTGATGAGACACTCGCTTATGGCTGTACTGGTATTGGCACTGCAATGTCGGCCAATGCTTTGGGTCAGGCACCTCTCCTCCTATTTGGAAATGAGGAACAGAAGAAGGAATACTTAGGTCGGTGTACCGCAGAACCAATTATGTGTTGTTATGCGGTCACAGAACCGGGAACTGGTAGTGATGTGGCCGGTGTTAAGACCAAAGCACAGAAGAATAAAGACGGAGATTGGGTTATAAACGGACAGAAGATGTGGATTACAAACGCAGGGGTCGCCAATTGGATCTTCGTATTGGCCCGAACTAATCCCGACCCTAAGGCTAAGGCCAGTGAAGCGTTTACTGGATTTATTGTTGAGGCCGACTCTCCCGGTGTTGTCATTGGACGAAAGGAGTGGAATATGGGTCAGAGATGTTCTGACACTCGAGGAATTACTTTTGAGAATGTGGTCGTTCCTAAAAAGAATGTTTTGGGTGAAGAGGGGAAGGGTTTTAAAATAGCAATGGGTGCATTTGATTTGACCCGACCACCCGTTGCTGCCGGAGCTACTGGTTTGGCTCAAAGAGCTTTGGATGAGGCCACTAAATATTCGTTTGAAAGAAAGACATTTGGAGTTCCCATTGCCGGACATCAGGCCATCCAATTCATGTTGGCTGAGATGGCCATCGGTATAGAAACTGCTCGAATGGCATACATAAGATCCGCCTGGCTCTTCGATAGGGGTGAGCGAAACACTTATTGGGCTTCAATAGCTAAAGCTCTGGCAGGAGATGTGGCCAACAAAGCTGCCTCAGACGCCGTCCAAATCTTCGGTGGCGCCGGTTTTAACAGTGAATATCCGGTAGAAAAACTTATGAGAGACGCAAAGATCTACCAAATATATGAGGGAACCGCTCAGATTCAGAGAATGATTATCGCCAGAGAGCACCTGACAAACGCAAAGTCCAACTTATAATCTATTTTTATCTCTAATTTTAATTTTTTATGAATTTTTTTAATAAATCACTGAAAATGTAATTCAAATTAAATGCAAAATCAATGCAATTATTGTATTATAAGAAATATTATAAGAAAAACCGATATTTACACAATTTTATTCTGTGCTGATGTAAACTCAAATCACGTAATTTTTAATAATTTCTTTTATTGTATAACAAAAATAGACTAAAATTAAATTTTTTTATATCAAATGCGTTAACAGTTTTATATATAAAATGATTAAATTAATCAAAACTTCTGTCATAAATATAATGATATAATTATCTGCTTTTTGTGTATATTTTGACATAAAATATATTATTTATTCGATTGGTTTTATATTTTATCCGAAGAAAGTTTATTAACGGAACCAGTTTTTGTCATTATCTTAGAACTCGTCCTTTTGGTCCAAACCGTAGATAAGGTCCGCTTTTTTGGTGGAATATTATTTAAAAATTCTTCTGACTCTTCAAATTCTGACCACTCCATCACTGTTTGAACTGCTTTAGTGACACCACTGGGGGTTAAAGTGTTCTGCAGAATACGTATCAGACATCTAAATATATAATTAAAGACAATTTATTCACAATTTAAGTACAAATTAAGGGAAGGCATACCTGGGAAGTGGAGCCAATATTAATACAATGGTTATTGAAATATAAAATTTGGGATCTTTTGAAATATTCTATTTATTTAAACAAATAATGTGTTATTAAAGTATTGTATAGGTTTGGGGATAGGTGTGGACAGACAGACAGACCTGGATAACCATATAGGCATTGGATGTGAAGAATCCGCCCAAAGAAAAGTAGTTATAAATGTATGCGAATATCAAATAACTTAAAATACTGAATGTTATGGCCATTAAATGCATTAAAGACCAGGACCTGAACTCAATGGCGATGTGAACCAAGTTTTCAAAAATACAGGCCGTGAATACTACCGTTCCTTAAAACAGACCGTTTTATAAGAATTTTTTTTAGAGATTATTGAAGGAATCGATTTATACCGAACTCATAAATTCCGATATCAGTGCCGTAATAGACAATAAGCGGAATGAAAAACATAACAATACTCTGATAGGCGGCGTCAGACATATTCACCCAAAACGAGTAATCGGTATATATCTGAGTTCAACAGATATTCAAATAAGATTTGTAGGAATAGATTGCTTTCAATGACTTACTCGTGATTTTCTTCCTCTCGAATATAAATGAGGGGTTGATATTAGAATAGATGAGTCGCAGTCCTTGTCATAAATGCCTAAAATCATTGGTGGAAATGAAGTGAACAAAGCGTTAACAATCATGAGGTACAACTGGTCAATCATAACCGATCCGCTAAAACCACAATAAAATTGGAACCAAAATATCACAAATACACTACTCTTTAGAATTTAGGAAACAATTGTTTGAAAACAATTAAAATACAATTGATTTCAGTATTTACTGCATTCTTATAGAAGAAGTAGAGTATAGTTCGCGCCAAACGATAATAACTTCTGTGACCATAAACCAGAAGAAGGCGTTCCAGATATAGGAATCGAGGAATTGAAAAATCACTCGACATAACTGCTTGAGTGCCTTCCTGTCCAGAAATACCTATATTTTGTATTTATTTATTTCTTAATTACAATTAAAACAACTTTGAGTCAAACCTATGCCGACGTCTGCCGTTTGAATCATAGAGACATCATTAGCGCCGTCACCGACTGCTAAAGTCATTACATTGAGCTGTTCCTTAACCGAACTTACGACAGATGCCTTCTGCAAAGGTGTAGCTCTACAGCACAGTACAGAACTGCAATATTGAGTCAATTCCAGAAAGGGTTCAATCACTTCTGGTCTGAGCACAAATGCAAGGGTCTGTCCATCGATTACTATTCCTCTTTTACTACGAATATTAGTGTCGACTTCAAGAGAATGAAAATTAACTTTAGTTCCGATTAACAGCGCTTTCAATAAACACTTCCATTTGTTAAACTCTGGTTTTACTTTAACTTTCAATCGGGTCACTCCTTGAGAATGGAGTTCATCTAAATATTTGTTGAGCTCAGGTAAGGCATTCTCCTAATAGATAACATTCATTAGTATTTTAATCACAAAAAAAACTTTTGGAACAAACTTTGGATTCAATTTTCAAATAAATAATTTTCATCTTTTTGGTGAACAGACGACAAGAATAGGCGATATTCACCGCTGTCTCCAATTTATCACCCGTTAGAACCCAGACCACAATTCCAGCCATTCTTAAACTAGCGATCACTTCCGGAACTCTCTCTTGAAGACTGTCTTCAATACCTGTGGCGCCCATTAGTTCCAAATTGGTTTCTATGCTATTATGTGAATCCATAAGAAGCTGTTCATTGTTTTCGAGCGACTGTTCGACCTTTTTATGTAATTCATTCCATTTGTTGTATTCCTCTTCAGTTAAAATTCTTTTAGACATACAAAGAGTTCTCAAACCTTTACGACTATAACTATCCAATTGTTTTTGTGTTATTTCAATGATTTTCTTCATTTCCGGATCATTAGTTTTGACCAAACTTTGAAATATAGCCGAATCGGATCCCTTACACAACAGTATTATCTCATTAGTCTTCGGGTGTCTTAGAATTATAGACATCTTTTTGCGGGTTGAGTCAAACGGAAGAATATTAAGAACTTTGAACGTAATTTTTCCTTCAGTTGGAAGAGAAACAACCACTTCATCGGAGTTACGTTTCAAGAGTTTTATATTATAGCGATAGGCGGCCGTCACTAACGCCACTTCATCCGGACTTTCCGACTCATAGTTTGGTCTAAAAGGCGATGGGGACGGACTGCGAGACCGATCCTCACTCTTTTGGGAAGACGTCAACGATAGAACTGAAAGCAAACTAGAGATAGGCCTTCGACCCGATTTCCTTTCAGACTTCGATTCAGGCAATTGTTTGTTGAGATACTGACCGCTTGCAGACAACTGATCCTTATGTGGTTCTCTTGTGGCCACTGCAGAGTTACAAACGGCTAATAAAATGAAAAAGTCTTGAATTCGTTGACTTTGAGGGGAGAGATGGTATTCATGCGATCGAAGCGATTCGTCTGAAGGCTGTCTCAACATTAGAGATAATTCTTCGACCAAATGTGGATTCAGTTGAAAATCTTCGGATTCTTTTTCATCACTCGAATCACTTTTAGTATCCTTCAAAACAGGCTTTTCGTGGAAGTAATCAATGCCTCCAATAGAACAGCGCCGGAAAACCATATGATTTTCAGTTAGAGTTCCCGTTTTGTCTGAGAATATGTACTCAATTTGACCCAAATCTTCGGTGATGTTTAGTGCTCGACAGAAGACTTTCTTATCATTGGTGGAGTCATAAAGTTGTTGGTCGTCGTGTAAGTGATATATTTGTCCCAATTTTATCAATTCTATGGTTACGTATAGAGACAGAGGTATTATCACCTGATATAAGATAATAAATGTCCAAAACACTAGGAATCCATTCCAAGCGGGGCTGTGATCAACAACTTTCTGCAAATAGATTACATCTTCGGGATTATCGAACGAAGACAACCAAATTCCATAACCTTTTTAAATATCAAAACATTAAATTAAAGACAATTTTAATGTCAATTCCAATACCTAAGGATCCACTGATACACATAAGGAGTAAAATAAGGACACACCACATCACATCTCTATTCATAATCCGCTCCAATTTGGATCTCTTAGAACGGGGGCCGCCATTATTCAGCATTGCTTTAGTTTGATGTCCGGCATAAACCACTATTCCTTCGATCCAATCAGTATTTTTGAGGACACAGTCGCGAAGCAATAGATTGTCTTTATTTATTCCAATCTTTTGTCCGCTCTCTTCAGTTATATAACCATTGAATCTATAGATCTGAGAGTTGGGGGGATCGCACTCTATTACACCCTTGAAATCACACGGTTTGAATGTCTGCCAGCGCTCAGCATAACCTCTTATCACTTGTCTCTGCTTTAAATTGTTCTCTCCGTCCAAATTAGACGTCTCTACATAACAGAGACCCGACTCATCATTGGTTCGAAGTAAAAGTATGTCCGCCGGCACCGCCTCATCACCTGATTAAAAGTTATTAGAAATACTCAAAACATATTAAGGGATTGACTCACACGACAAGTGAACGATATCTCCGACGTGAAGCTCAGACCACTTTCTTTTGACAAATCGGTCCGATTTTCTGAACAATTATTCAAATTTATGATTAATTTTAGAGAAAGGATTGAAAGACAAACCTATCGTATTGTCGACTAATCCTATTATTCACTTCTTTATCTGATTTAGATCTTCGTCTGTCTTCAAACAAGTCTTTGACTGCAGTCACTCCCAATACGAATATCAAAGGTATTAATTGAACCTCTTTTGCAAATGCAGTGATTCCTTCAGACAACAGATCATAAGACAAATGGAGACATACTTAAGAGACATACCGGGAATCCAATTAAGTATTTGTATTCCAAGAAAGTAAAGGTTTGCGAACCGATGGAACTGTTCCAACAGATTCTTCGGAATGAATGTAATTAATGTGTATTTTGTGGTCTCGATGTGATTATCGGCGTATAAATAGTTTGGATGACTTTTACTCTTTATATCATCGGTGACCATATGGTTGGCCACTATTTTATGCCGTTTATCATTGGAATGGGGGCTGTCTTTGGGATTCTTTCCCCCTCCGAACCACCGAAAGGGCATTACATCCAAAACTTTATTCTATTGATGAGTTTAAAAACTTTTTTTGACTTTAAATTATAGTGTTTTTACTTATTTTAAAGACTAATCAATGGTTTTATTCAGAATCTACTGAAAGACATTTTAAGACAAAACCAAAATAAACTGAAAATTAATTCAAACAAAAGTTTAAATCGAATTAACGGAAGATTTTTTGAAATTCGAATAAATGTTTGAAATTTTTGTCATTTGTGTGGAGACTGTCGTCACAAACAATGGGCGGAGTTTACGCTCACATTTGTTACACTACTCTAGTGTTTCCTCCAATCATCTGTCAGTCAATTGTTGTTTGTAAACAACATTTCATTTGTAAACAAAATTTCAAATTATTTAACTTTAATTTAATTTAATCAGAAAAACACTGATTTAATATATATTTTTTTAAATTTTAGAAATTCATAAAACATTTACTATTTATTCAATATTCAAATCGATTAGTTTTTATTTTATTTATTATAAAAATGACGGTTGGGTTGCAGTTTCCCCCGCAGAAAATTGAAAATTGTTTTTGACACAGAATTTTACCCTGAATTCAAATATGAAATTTAAAATTTTTTATCTCGATTAGTTTTCGAGATATTCGACTTTGAATTTTTAAGCTCA
>JAQFZI010001325.1:0-10297 GCA_034695605.1 Eupelops occultus | reverse complement strand
GGAGACCTGAATCTCAAACACTGTTTTGAAAACAAAATTAAATATCAGTTTTTAAAAACATTTTCAAAACAGAATATAAGAAAAAATAAATTCAAACGTCAGGTGTCTCTCAATTGTGAGGATATAAACAAATCAATTACGTCTATAAGTCTGTGGACACGAGGTTTTGTGACACACTTTTAGTATATTTATTCAAATCATTATTAAATGTTTTCATTCAAAACAATTGTAAGTATTATTTAAATTAAACATTTTGTTTAATTTAATTATAATTAAATCACTTTTGAAAGAAATTCAAAGCTTTTAGAGATAATAAAAATGTTTAACTCGTGACTCACGAGTCGTGAGTCAACTCGTGATTGACTCAAATTTTTTCACTTCCGATTAGATATTAGTTTTGTTTACTTTTCCTTTCATTTCATTTGTTTTGAAGTTTTCCATAAAATGTTTTGCAAATAATAATTGTTATCAAAATTTCAGTTCAATTATTTGAGGAATAGTTCAAAAGTGTTTTTGCCTAAAAACATGTCCAAAAATAAGAGATTACTATCTCCTCCCGAAACTGTCAGAGGAATGACTCGTTTAGACACAACTCTTTTCGATAAAACAATTTGCGTGCCTTTTGTTGAAGTAGAAGAAAAACAGATGGAATCTGCCATCAATTGTCTCAAACCTTTTCTTTTAAAACTAAAGAAATTTAATCCAATCGAGGTTAAAGATGAAGGAAATAAAAGGATAATTATCTTAAATCCAGAAATGATATGCTCTTTGAATGACATAACTAAAGACAATGAAAAGTCAAAACAAGTTTTAGAAGAATTGTGTCAAATAAAAGAAGTTAATTTCAAAGACATTGTCATTACTTATGATAATTATAATCATAAGGAAGTATTGGATTCGGTTCTGTCCGGTGATGGAGACTCAGTCTCCAGTTTTAGTACAATCGGACACATATTGCACCTGAATTTGAAAGAACATAATCTTCCGTTTAAACAAATAATTGGACAGATATTGTTGGACAAAGTGGTCGGCGCTGATCTCATTGTCAATAAAGTCAATACTATTAATAATGAGTTTCGTAACTTCGAAATGGAAGTATTGGCCAAACGGTCAGAAGAGGTCAATACAATCGTCAAAATTAAGGAATCGTTTTGTGAGTTTGAATTCGATTTCGCAAAAGTTTATTGGAATCAAAGGCTGGGAATAGAACACGAAAGGATTCAACTCAAGCTAAACAAAGGGGTGGATGTCTTATATGATGTGTTTGCAGGGGTCGGACCTTTTGCTATACCGGCCGCTAAGCGGAGAAAGTGTGAGGTCTATGCAAATGATTTGAACCCCGAGTGCTATAAATGGTTAGAACATAATCGCAAACTAAATAAAGTTGAGGACAAAATCAAAATTTATAATATGGACGGAAGGGATTTCATAACAAATGTTATTCGAGAAGACCTTTACAATCGAATGAAGAATTTTGACGGAACGGAAATGACCCGTCGCTATCATATTACAATGAATTTGCCGGCCATTGCGGTCCAATTCTTGGATGCTTTCAAAGGATTCTTTTCTTATATAGACTCATCCATTGAGCACAGAATAATTCCTGTCATTCATTGTTATTGTTTTGTGAAAAACGAACCCAAAGACGGTTCAAATGTTGTCAAACAAATGGTTGAAGAAGTTTTAGAAAACCATTTGACAGATATCTTAGAAATTGTGAACATAAGAAAAGTGGCGCCGAATAAAGATATGTTTCGCATCAGTTTTCTTATGCCTCAAACAGTTTTATATCCAGAAATGCATTCAATTAAAAGACAAAGAATTGAATAAACTTTAATTATTTCTATAAATTTCTTTGAAATTATTTATTCGAAAGTCATTCAAAGTCTTCTTTGGTTTCAGGTCTGAAAAATGGCTAAAAAGAAGACAAATAATAAGAAACAGGCGTTAAATGCCTTCAAAGTATCTGAAGGAAGAGCTCAAAAAGCGAAGAAAAATAAGTCAAATATTAATTTCAAAAAAGTTTGTTATCTTTAGTTAAAGTTATCTTTAGATTTGAGAAATAATACTTTATTTCATAGTTTAAAACAAAAACCAATGAAGAAGTGGACAAATTGAATAAGACTTTGAATGATCTACAAAGGGATGTGCGAACAGCCAAACCAACAAAAACCTCAGTATAGACTAAATTTGCATTTAAATAGTTTTCTTTAAATTGATTTTTGAATAGATTTCAAATTCCATAATTAGTGGAACCAAAGCAGTGAATGTTAATATCGATGAGGCTATTGATAAGTTGTCTAACTTATAGATCATTCCTTCAATAATTGCGGTCAAATATATTTTTGTTTAATTTTATTTGAAAAGATTTCGTCGATTTTCAGAATTAATAAAAAGTTGTAAAGAATTTAATACAAAGTTTGTAATAATTATTGAATTCAATTTAAATTCGTTTTTATTGAAAATCATAGCGAAGAACGGGTCAACTGATTGGCCAAAACTGAGATCTCAATCATTGATTCGTAGACAGTTTCCACGCTTTGATTAGTTGGAAAGGAACGACCGGTCAGACATGCTTTCCTTACATTTGCCACATATGTCTTCAAAGAGTCCGACAAATTACTAATCGATTCATTCAATGATTTACTATTTTCAGGATTTGAGTTTCTGACCAGAGTTTGGCCGACAAACACCAGTTTCTGACCACAAATTACTACAGATTTAGATTCATTCCTAAAGATGTGCCAAAAGAGAGGATTAGATCCTATTAACTGAAGACTTATTACTTACAGGAGCGACACTTTTGTCAATTGGAACTGATTTTTTTGAATCAAATCAATTAATTCAGAAATTGTTTGCTGAAGAAGTTGACAGCAATTTCTCATTTGTTGGAAATAAAATGCCTTCACTTCTGTTTTGTCCACTTCTTTATCGACATTATTATTAATAATATTGTTATTAATGTTTTGGTCCTTTAATTCTTTGTTGTGAATAATTACATCAATTTTTGATTCCAAACAAACTATAAATTATAAGAAATGTTTAACAGTAAGAACCGGTAGACATATGAGTAATACCATAATCGTGTAACACATCCTCATAATCATTGTTGTATTCATTTTCAACTTCGGGTTCTATTATTGGAAGTGCTGGAAGTGGTCGGAGCTGTGTATTAGACCTCTCCCTCCTATGATTTGGAGTCAACATAGGTTTGGGTGCAATCGGAGGCTTATTGCTGACCACTGATATGGTAGGGCTCGGTATTGGACTCTCAGTTAAAGGAAAAAGGAGGCGGGCATTGCCTCTGATTGTGGCGACAATATGTCGTATATCATCGCTGATATGTTTGGCACAGGCAGTTAATCTATCAAGGTCATCACTCACTTCATTCTCTGAGCGCACGATCTTTTCGAGAGTCCAGGAATTCTTTGCGTCCATTGTTTTCGAGCAATTCTCGACAATGTCTTCGATAATATATATATAAATGAGTTAATATGGGTTACCATAAAATTAATAAAATAATACTCAAAGAGATGGTTAATTGTTGAACCAATTGATCCAATTTATTAACAATTTTTAGATCTGAAGTATGACTTCGAGCGAAAAGAACAGAACGATTGCAAAGAGTGACAAATTGTCGGAGAAATACACTTAAATCAGTGCAAAGGAGTTGCAATTGACTGACTCTATGGTTGCTATAAATGGCTTCACGTGATCTCCAATTAGTTCCAAAACAAAAATTTTTGAAAATTTGTTCCAAAGTTTGCAAACATTTGACTTCAGTTTCAGACAACAATTCAAGACATTGATTGCTCCAAATTATCGAAGAATTGCAAGATTTTGGAAAATCATAGTCTTGAGTAGGAGTTTGACACTGTGTCTGATCACCAATCGATCGATTATTAGAAGGAATGTCATACAAATCGCCGAAAGGCTTCTTCGGAACCGAATAAAGACTCTAAAAGACAATAAACTATTTAATAAAAATTTCAAAAATTTTGATAACAAACCCGAATGGCATCCAATTCGATGGAATCACTCGAATATTCAGCCATTTCTTCGTCAGACAATTTCTTTCTCACAGAATCATCACTCAAATGACACGAAGAATCGCAACGTATTTCATCTGATGACTCGGAAGAAGCTGATAAAAGTGGAGCTCTTGGTATTGAAATGGGAATATCATACGTATTATTGTTATCTCTCGAAGGAATGTCATACAAATCAATGTCTAAACACAAAATACATTCTGAATGAGTCTTCTTTTTGAGAAAAGAATAAATAATTAATTACTTGAACCAAAATTTTGATGATTTATAGGAATGTCATAATTTGTTTGTATTTCCCTCGAAAAGGTGTTCCAACTCTTCCGTCGGGTGGAATCGTCATTCAATGATCGACCAGAGGCCATGTCAGACAACGCACAACAACTGTTTGACGCTAACCGATGACCACTTATTACATCACAGGTCGGAAGTGGAATAGCCCTCAATCTGGTAACAAATGATCAGTAAAAGTGTCAATTAAAGTTGTAATTACCTGTTGGCCGGAGCCAAACCTGTGCGACCGTCGGAATGATTGACACAAAGCCACCAACCCACCAGAGCTTTCGGGTTATGAGACAGAACTGTAAGAACATCCCCTCTCTTGAACTCTAATTCATCTGAAGACAATTTTTTGTTGAAAAATGATATTTTCGAGAGATGTCAGATGTGTTACAAACCTTCAGATTCTGAGTGATTATCGAAGAGTGCTTTTGCGAATCTGTACTCTTTTAGTGACTATTAATTCAAAATTTAATCAAACAATTTGTTAACAAAACAAAAACAAAAAATACCTTTAAGTCTGAAAAACTTCTATTTTCTTTGGTTTCCATTTATGGCAAGAATTGTCTCATTATTTGACTTATTTGACAATAAGCCGATCAAACAATAAGCTGAAGACTAGATCTGATTTCAATCAATAATTGTTTTATTTGCCATATTTTACGTCTCGTGGGTTCACTAAAATCCATATGTTTTAAAAGGAAGGGGTTGTCGACACACCCATTGTAGAGACGTTAGTATTGAGTGGAGTGTAAACATTGATGTCATCAGTCATTTATTATTTTCTATGACAACAAAAGTTGTTAAAACTTTTCCAAGAACTCCAGAATTAGTGTTACTATCTTCTGATGTCATGACTTCTTAGATAAGCGCCGGAACTATCATTTTCAACACTCTATCAAAAACTTGTAATCATTGATAAGATTTTATTTGAGGTTTTGATTCTAAAGTTCGTAAGTTACTTATAGTTTGATTGAAAGGAATGCCCTAAAAATGGCCTACCTCATTTCTTATTTTATAAGCAGACAATTAATAGTCAATAAATTAGTGAAAATATCCCATAAAATGAAAATCCAAATTATTTAACCAAGGTCACTTTTGAAAGTGCAAGAATCTAAAATATCATGATAAAATATTATAAGCAAGTACAATCTTATAGTTTTAAAGTTTTAATTTATATCAATATTAAAGAATAGAATATATATTTGGAGTAATTTTATTGAATATTTAATTAAAATATGTTATTTCACATAAATGTGTATTAAATGATAGCGTAATATATTTTATGTAATATTTGTTTCAACAAAAAGTAAATCAGACATAAATCCAATATTTATTTGTTTTAATGAAATATTATTAACAAAACATTAAATTTAAAATTAAATTAATTTCTAAGAATTAGAAGAACTCGATGACGAGGGCGGAGGGGTTTTGCATCCGGTGGTTGTCGACGACTTCGAATCGCGTTTAAGAGATTGAATGTATTCCTCTTGGGATTGGGCCAACACTTTGGCCAAAATGTCGTCTTCTGTCCAATCTTTAAGACCTTTTAAAAAAGTATTGTTAAAAGAAATAAATATGAAAAAGTGTTGACTACTGAGGACTCACCGAAAACCTGTGGCGGCAACTGATGCATGAATGACGCCGTTTCGATAAGACTGAAGTCTGGCTGAGCCCTATGTTTTTCATTTGTACCACTGCTGGAGGCTTTGGGACTCGAACGAGGGCTCACATAATTGGGACTTCTGTTGCCATGTGTTGTTTTACTGGAGCCTTCTATGCCTCCTGTGGTGGTAGAGGTGGCCGACGCAGACTTTTTGATTTTATTGCAACGCATTTCGTTTTCTTTTAACCACTCGACGTACGACTCGCGAGCGATCTGTTCTTCAATGGCTTCGTTAGTGGCCTCCCAGTCAGTGGCTCTAATCTTGTCCTCGAGCATCGCCTGTTCTAACTGTTGCTGTTCTGATATATGAAGTGCTTTTTCTACAAGACTTTTCTCTGCAAACCCTGGTTTAAAAGCTGGTAAACCTAATCCGACGCCAATCGTCGCCTTTTGTGGGTTGACTATAGAGTTGTAGTGAACGTTCTTATGATAACTCAAACGAATCGGTTCGTTGTCTGTTTGATGACATCCCTGGAAAATATTGATCGGTTCTGAGCTGTAGTGATAGACTTCAATCGGCCGATTGAATATTTCACTCATGGCTTGCATTTCGATGTGATTGCCGTGAATGTGGTCACACCTTTTGCGAGCTATATATGCCTCGAAGTCTTCCGTTACGTATTGAGAAAAATAATCTGCATTTTTAGCCTAAAATTAAAGAAAATTATTAAACAAATAAACAATTATTGAGTTGAATGAGTCCTACCATATAATCCATACACAACTTTCTAATCGAACCGTGCATTTCCTGATCTCCATATATTTGATCCGCTATTTGTTTGATGAAAATAAAATTTAAACAATTTTTAAAACATGAAGTGGTGTCCAACAAATGACTAACCAACTGCCCTGAAAAGACAGGCTCCGTCTTCGCCCATCTGTTTAATAGTATAGCCTTTCTTTTTAAGTCTTTTGGCAAACTGTCTCTCTTTTTCATCCCATTCCTCTTTAGTCCACATTTCTGATGGCTTTTCATATTCATCTCCACTGTTATAACCGGAGGCCGTTTCGGTAACAATAGATTGATTTCCGACCACTTCTACAGCAGTTTTGTCACCACATTTAGCGCCTTCTGTTTGGTCGTCGACTTCAACCCCAACTTCAGTGTTGACTGCATTCGGCAGTGCTTTGCTTTTCCTCAAAAGTGACCGAATGTTGTCATCTCTTCGATGTCTTCTTTTTGAATGAGTTGGTCCCGAATCCAACTGATTGTCTGAATCATTGGCACTCCTCTTATCTTCATTTCTATTGCTTATAGCATTCCATCGACTGCTAGTTTGAGGGGAATGTCCTCTACTGTGGCCGACGTGAGAGACGTGACCAAAGTTCGGGAATGAGTCATATGAGGCAACTGTGCGCTCACTATCAACAGACTCGTCGGGAGCCTCACGATTACTGTTTTGCTTCTTCTTCGGTAATATTGTCATTATGTCTGACTTAAAAACAATTCAAAACACAATTTAAAACACAAATTAATTGAAAAATAACTTTAAAAATATAATTAAATTTAATTTGAAATTAGATTTAAATAAAAATTTAAAAAAGAGACCAAATATTGATTTAATGACAAATCAATGTTTTTTTGCTCTTCAAAGCGTTTTTTGGTATTTTTGTAGAAAAACTCAAATTTAATCTATTATTTGAGACAATCTTTGAATTTATTAGAAATTGAGTAAAACAAAAATCATTGAAATAAATTAAGAATTAATTGTAAAACATATCAAATGTCTGGTAATTGACGACAAATCACTCAATCGTATCATCAGATTTGCGAAGTTTTTGCCATTTATTGTGTTTTTTGTAAATTATTATTATTATTATTATTTGTACGACATTTCAGTAGAGTTCAGGTATTTTTATATGGTTTGCACACAATGTCTGTCCACTCAAACCACTACTGTCTGAGCCCTCAAACAAATGAATAGGTTTTACTCATTCATTCATTCATTTGCGTAACCATTGACCACAACTGCAGAAGAGGTCGTAATTTGTTTTACAAATCATATGACAAAATGTTTTCATTACGTCATGACTTCATAGAAAACCCTTTTGTTTATATTTTGCTCTTTAAATGTGTTTTCACTGAAATTGACTTAAATTTCAATTTTAAATTGTATTCAATTGATTTGAATTAATCACAATTAAAAGTCATTTAATTTGTTTGAACTTAATAATTGTTTTTTAATGTCTTTTTCTCATTAATAATATCTGGTTTTCATTCAATTAAAACGTTTTAAAATTATGGGTAAATCAAAAAGAATTAACGAAAAGAGGAATAAAAGACCAAATTTTAATCAAAAGTTTGACAATTTTGATGAAACCAATGACAGTGAAGTAGTTCTCAAAAGTAAATCCGAAGAAAGTGAAGAACTAACAAATGAAGAAGAAAATGATTCGAAAGAAGATGATTCTAATGGCTCAGAAGAAGAGGTTGAAGAAGATAAACAAGGGCAAAGTTCTGATATAAAGTTAAGGGACTCAATAGTGGTGATGATGTGGGACTTAAAACACTGTAACCCAAAGCGTTGCACCGGAAGAAAGTTGTGTCGACTCGGAATGTGTAAAATTCTTAGATTAGGCCAAAGATTTAATGGTATTATTCTGAGTCCAATGGCTTCCAAATGTGTTTCGCCGGAGGATAGGCCTATAGTAGAGAAAAATGGAATTGCAGTCGTCGACTGTTCCTGGAATCGATTAGAAGAGACACCATTTCATAAGATGAAAGGCAATCACTTAAGACTTTTGCCATTTCTTATTGCCTCAAATCCAGTGAACTACGGGTCTGCCTCTAAATTGTCGTGCGTTGAGGCCATCGCTTCCACACTAATAATCACAGGCTTTTCAGAAGTGGCAGAAATCTATTTGAGTAAATTCAAGTGGGGTTTGGGTTTCCCTCAACTAAATCAACAATATTTGGATAAATATGCGAAATGTAGTGATTCTAAAGATATGGTCGAAACACAAAACCAATTAATGACTGAAACCGAAACTTCAGATCATTTCAATCAAAACAGAAGAACTGATTTTCCCCCAAATGAGAGCTCAGATTCAGAAAATGAATAAAAGAAAGATATTTAAAAGAAAACCAATTTATTATCTAAAAGTCAATATAAAAGTATTTTTAAATAAATTATTTATTACTTTTTGAGTAATATTGAAAAAACTCTGAAATAATGAAAATCAGTTAAAATGAAATTATCTTTCAATTGAATATATTTTTGAAAATTATTTTTTCTAAAGAAATATCAATTTTTGTGTCATTCGTTGTATTTGAGTCCTAAAGCGTTGATAATAAAAGAGTAAATATCTGTCAGTTCTTCGATCTGTTGAACCAAAAATGTTTAAAAAAAACTTTCAAAATATGTCAACAAAATAAAGACGAACCGATTTGGCAGTGGGTTTACCGGCCCCGTGACCAGCCTTAGTGTCAATCCGTATCATAAGAGGAGTATTCGGATTGGATTCACCCAATTTGTTCTGCAACTCAGCAATGAATTTGAGTGAATGTAAAGGAACGACCCTATCATCATGGTCACCCGTCAATAGAAGTGTCGCAGGAAATCGATCGCAAGAGTTCGGGATATTATGAAGGGGTGAAAACCTGTAGAACAAAAGGGAAATCAGTTAACATTAATATACAGTATATTCAAAAGATTTCTATTTATAATAATTTATATTAAACTTACTTAAAAACATTCCTGAAGTGTTCCTCTTGGTCTGGATCTCCATAGTCAGAGCACCATGCCTGTCCTATTGTGAACTTATGGAACCGCAACATATCCATCACTCTTTAAAATGAGAAATCAGATTTTTCAACAAGACCTTTTAGAGCTGTCTTACCCGACGTGACAAATAACACATCCATACAAATCAGGTCTTTGATTTGCAACCGTTCCCACTAGAAGTCCTCCATTAGATCCGCCCTGAATAATTAATTTGTTTGGATTAGTATAATGATTGTCAATCAGATATTGTGCGGCCGAATGAAAGTCATCGAAAACGTTTTGTTTTTTTAACAATTTTCCCGAGTCGTGCCATTTTTCGCCATACTCTCCGCCCCCTCTAATGTTGGCCAAAGCGTAGATTCCGTTCAAATTCTTCATCAAAAGGATTCTACTGTTACTAAATGAGGGCTGAATACTAATATTGAATCCTCCGTAACCATAGAGAAGACACACATTATCTCCATTCAGAACAATATCTTTTTGGTGAACGACAAACATCGGAACTTTTGTTCCGTCTTTACTCTCATAGAAGATCTGTTTCGTGACATAAAGCGATGGATCAAAGTCTTTGACCGAAATCT
>JAQFZI010001324.1:0-10303 GCA_034695605.1 Eupelops occultus | reverse complement strand
TTTTGTAATTCACTGAATTGGTTGAACCTTATTCTATATTCGATTAATTGAACTGATCTCGCTCATTTGATTAAGTTTGGCCCTAAGAAAATATATTTTCAAACATCACATATTGTTGCAAGTACAAAATTTTGAAAATTTGTCAATATTTGTAGGTTGATTCAAATATTTAAATAAATCTAATGAGGAATTAAAAAGTTTGAAAAACTTTACAAGGAGTAAATTATTGATTCTTGAAGAGAAAATGTACATGTACATGTATACAGTGCTCATACATGTATTAACTTTTTTCCACAAAATCTTTTCCTTTGAATTCGAGTTTTATTAGTAAATAGTCCCTCAAAATGTTTGTTTACAAAATATTTTAATTGTTCTTAATTTGTTTGAATTTGATTTAATCGGATTTTAATCATTCAAAAGTCAATTTGTTTCTAATGGAGTGATGTCTGGAGTGATGTCTGATTCAAATATGTTTTCAATTGAAGTTAAAGACGTTTTTGAAGAATTAAGAGAAGAAAACAGACGTCTCTTAAAAGAGTTAATTTTTGCCGAAAAATGCATTAATTTGTTGGAAAAATTCAGATCTAATTTAAAGTCATTTAATAATAACTGCAAATGCAATGAAACCATTGAAGACAAACTTAATTTCAATGATTTAGAGACCAAATATAAGTTTATTAAACGACAGTTTAATTACAGTTATGGCAAACCCTTCAATAAATCCAAAGTTTTTAGCCATCAGAAGACGTTCTGTGATTCAAGTGATCAAAACATTTCAGTCAACAAAAGTGTAAAAATAATACCGAATCGGATCAAAAGGAAAGAAGAGAGGAATAAAAGACTCAAAATAATTGAAATACAGAGAAAAATCATCCGACAAATAGATCTCAAACGGAGTCGAAATCAAAAGAATAATTTGAATAAAAACACGAAAACAGATGAAATGATCGATGAAAAGAGTGGAACTGATGGCAGTGAATCAGATTCTAGTATTGATTTGTTCTTCAAATTCTTTATAAAAATAAATTAAATTCTGATTTTAACAGAAGTTCACAAAATGATAGAAAATTCGTCAAAACTATTGGAAGCGTTTGATTGTATGGAATGTGATCTGAAGTTAAAGACCAAAAAACGACTCATAGATCACACAAAGAGTTCCCACAAAGAATTGTACGACAATAGGACAGGTATTTGGAAATGTAATCAAAACGAGTGTTCTTTTCAATCGAATCGATTCCGGAACCTAACTCTTCACAAATATCATCACTTGGGAAAGAAGCCATTCCTTTGCGATTGGCCCGGATGTGAAGCCGGCTTCTTTCGGTTTGATTCTTATTTAACCCATAATTTAAATGAATTTTTATTTATTTTTATCATATGTTAAGAAACACACATTTAGTCATACATAAGGGCAGTCATGAAGGGATCAGGAAATACAAGTGTGAGTGGCCCTCATGTGAACAGTCATTCAGAAGTAATTGTAATCTAAAATATCACTATAACTCACATACGGGGGAAAAGCCATACAAATGCGAGTGTGAGTCAAATTAATTAACAAATTTTGTTTTATATTAATTTCATTTTTTATACCAATTCAACTGAACAAAAGGGCCCGGTTGTGATGCCAGGTATGTCCCCACTCATACTTTATTTGTGCAAATATTTTATTTGAGAACAATTCTGTTTAATATTTAGATTCAGTACACTCTCATCAAAAACTAGGCATAAAGTGGTTCACAGCGTAATCACTGGTTATCGATGCGATTGGAAAGACTGCGGCAAAAGCTTTAAATTCAAAGGTAACCTAATATAGTGATATACCTTACTCTCCAATACAATCTTGGTTAATAGATTAATTCGATTTATTCTTGAATTATAGGTTCACTTAATCGACACTATATTTTGCACGAAAACGACAAAAATTGTCAAAAAACAATCAAATGTCAGTCAAACGAATGTGAGATCAGATTCTTCAATAAAAGACAAATGAATGATCACTTCAAACAAAATCACTTATAATTACCGAATATTTATTTAAAATTATTTTAATGTTAATTATTTTTTAAAAGTTTATTTCAATTTAATTAAAAAAATATTTAATTAAATATTTAATTACAAATGTATTATAAGTCTATTTAAATCTTCTGTCAAATTGTATTTTATTTATGAGAGTATTGAGGATAAGGTCCCCAAAAGCAAATGTAAACAATTTAAACATTTGATGCCAATCGTGTCTATTATTTATAATTACGTAAACTCTTTGCTGTTTTTGATCTCTTAAACAAATTTTGAAATAATGTCCAAAACCTGTAAATTTCGTTTAGAAGTTAACGATGTTTTCGATGAACTTAAGAACGAAAACATAAAACTTAATAAAAAAATTGTTTTTATAGAAACTTTCATTAAATTGATTGACAAATTCAGAGATAATTTGAATGATTTTTACAATTGTTGTAAATGTGAGACCAATCTTAAGAACAAATCTGTTTTTAATGATTTACAAAATGAGTACAAAACTGTTTGCAATCAATTTTGTTCTGTCATTAAATGTGAACAAATAGACCAAAAGAAGCCAATTATTATTGATTTCAGTGGAACATCAACTAGTCTTAGATCAAGTGATCGGCCACTCCTTATGTTCACCAGAAGAATGACCAACAGATCTATAAAGAGAGAACTTAGTTCAGAATCTGATGAAGATTTTCAACAAAATTATTTTGAGAACGAATCGGATGACGAAAACCTTTCTATAAATTTGGTCAAAAACTCAAAAGAAGACATTAATGAAGACATCGCCGAACCATTTGATAGCTCTCTCTATTTGAATAATGACTCAAATTCTGGTAAGTCTTTAAATAATATGACAAAACTTCTTAATAAATACTCATTTCTTTTGTTATTTAATTTTATTTGAATTAAAAATGAACTGAAATTCAAAAAATTGTGAAAATTATTTAAATTTTATAGAATTTATTAAGAAAAAGCGAAACACTTACAGTACAGAAAACTTAGCATGCAACTTCACTGGATGTGACTTTCAATGTTTAAATGAGGTCAAAATGCGTGGCCATATCGAGGCCTATCATTCCAATAAACCCATAAAATGTGAAGAATGTAATCGCATTTATTGGAATAAATACCAATTAGGAAATCATATTAAGAGAGATCACAAACATCTTTACGACAATATCTCCAAAAAATTCGTCTGTAGTTTTGATGGATGCAAAGTTAAACTCCAGAAATGGTCTCAAATGGTCCGACACAAGCTTAGGCACACAGGTGTTCATACATAGCCGGATAATTTAGACTTTGATTTAATTGTTATTCAAATTTCAGGAGAAAAGACATTCAAGTGTTCCAAAGATTTTCCCGATTGTGAGTGGAGTTTCTTCACCGCCGGTGAACTCAGGTTTGGAACTCAAATCATTAAATGTCTTATAAAATTATACTGTTTAGGAACCATCAGGTGGCTGTTCATCCCTCTCAAGATTTCATTTGCGATTGGATTGGATGCGGACAGGGATTCAAAATTAGAAGCGATTTGGGTTTGAAATAAAATTTTAATTGTGTTGACACTAATTGACTCAAATTGAAAACAGATTTACATAAACTGCATAAACACAGCGATTCTGAAGAAACAAAATTAGAACTTTTAGAGACAGTTAACGATCCCTTCAATAATTTGATTCCCGACAGGACTTATCTTAAAAAAGATTTTGACTCAAGTAAACTAATTATATAAATAATTTTATTTATTAACAGATCTATTGATTTATTGCAGATTATTGTGTTGTAAAACATCTGAACACAAATAAAATTCGATATTTTATCTGTAATTACAACTACTGTGACTTTAAGTGTTCGGTCGGCGCCAAAATGGAGTCTCATTTAAGACAAATACATTTCGATAAGAGTCCCATTAAATGTCTGGAATGCGATGAAATGTTTTGGTCTCATAAGAACCTCACGAATCACATCCGTCCAAATCATCCCAATCTTTACGATAATACCACAAATATGTTTAAATGTAATTTCAATGACTGCGGCCTATCGTTCGACCGCTACAGTAAACTTATGGTACATCAGAAAAGACACACCGGAGAAAAGACCTATAAATGTTCTGACAGACACACCAACTGTCCATGGACCTTTTTTACTATAGGAGAATTGAGGTCAGTGCAAATATAATGAATGTCTACCATATGATTGATGTTTAAAAACCATTATAGGAATCATCAGATTTGGTCCCACTCCGAAGATTATCCCTTCGTATGTGATTGGGACGGATGTAACAAACGTTTTAAATTAAAAAATCTTTTAGGTTTGCTTTAAATCAATCCTTTAAATACTAATTAATGATTGTCTTCAGCTGATCATAAGCTCAAACATACTCCCGAAGAGATGCCTTTCAAATGTGAATGTAAGACAGTTAAGGGTTTATCTCACTTTAATTAATTGATTTGAATGTCTGTTAGGGCCCGGATGTGAAAATAGATATGTAAGGAAAAACGCTCTCAAAATTCATATGGAAAGTCACGTCGGTTCCAAAGATTTTCATTGCGATTGGCCTGAATGTGGACATTCCTTTAGGTTTATATCACTTTTGTTTTCAATAAATATTAATCTATTTTTTGTTTCTTATAAATTAGGAATAAGTCTAATCTGACGGCGCATTACGCCATTCACACTAATAACCGCCGCCATAAGTGTGAGTGGCCCGGATGTGATGCGCGCTTTATTAGTTCGACAGCTCTTAACCGACATAAATTGGTGCATGCTAACATACATCCATTCCAATGCTCTTGGCCACTTTGTGACAAAAAGTTTAAATCGAAATCTTCGCTAAAAGTGCACACAATGTCTCATAGGGGAGAAAAACCTTTCAAATGTGAAGCACCCGATTGTGATATGAGATTCGTTGAGAAGAAACAAATGAAAAAACACTTCAAACGAAGACATTCACCAAAATTCTAGTTTTCAACTAAAGGGTAACAAGTAAAAATCAGCACATCTTATTCCTTTAAGAAAGTCAAGATAACAAACTTAAGATATTTTCATAAGATGTCCAATGAAAGTTAATTATCTATTGATTATTTAAAGATAATTTAGGGTTCTCAATTTTCAGTCTTTACCCCGAAAATATTGCAAATAAACATGAGGTCTCCAAAATAGTCTGGACAACACTTTTAGATTCAAACAAATTCTTTGGATCAAATAAGGGTGACTTTTTTCATCCAAACATTGGAATATATTTATATTCACTAAAGTTTTCAAAATAGTTCAATGTTTATCAAATTATTAACATTTGCAAGGTTTTATCACTATTTTTCCATCTCATCTTTTGTAAAATTTTGAAATTTCTCTTAAAAATTAGGTTAAATCCTTTAATTGAACAAATTTTTACTTTTAATTGACATTAGGGTTGTTAAATATTTTGGATCAGTTGATACTATTCTTCTTGACTATTTTTCTATTATATACCTGAATATTGCTCTAGCTAGAATTTTAAAAAACGAACTTTCCTTTGCCCTTCCCTATCAATTGTTAACTTTTTCTTTTGATCAATTGGATGGACAGCCGAAATGTATCTCACTTTTAAAAAATTAATATTTTATTGTCGACATTCTGAATAATGTAATTAATGAACTTGTTATAAATTTTATCTATAATACGTGTGGTAAAAATAGGCTTTCCTCAAATTATCTTTTTTATGCATAGATTTTTCCAAAGACTTTATATAAGTGCATCTCTTTAAACTGATCCATCTCTTAAAATAATCAAGTTTCAAATCCCTCTTTAATTTTTTAAATACAGTGATAGCTAATCTACAAAAATAGCCTTGATTCATTTTTGGCGTGGCGTGCACAAAAGGGTTGAGCCTAATTGTTTAACGTGCTCATTTCTAATTGTGAGGCATTAATAGGATTTGAAGTACCTAGAGCTATTTTACCCTTTTCTAATTTAACCATCTAGACCAATTTTATATAATTGTTGCCAATTTATTTGAACACTCATGAGGTCACGTATTTGTAGTTAAAGATTGCGCTCATCTCTGAACTATGAGATAATGGCACCACTTGTCCGACAAATTATTAAAAGTGTTTCCCATTTTTAAATGTGTTATTAACACAAAATATATTTAATAATTCAATTGAAATATGAATTTAAATGCTATTTAAACCAATTTTGAATGCATTTTCTAAAAAAATCACCATGATTAATTGATCTGGTCTTTGATGAGAGCGTGGTCTGCATATCTTCAGAGGAATGCCTATATGTATGTAATTGTAGTTAAAATAAAATTTCATTTAATGAGAAATACTTTTTTTTAATCGACAAATGAGACTATAAATTATGTATTGAATGGGAACGCCTTCTCGACACGAACTGATAATAAGAGTTATTTCTTTTCAGACACTTTAAAGTTTGTATTCAAGTTAAGTGTCGGTTCTTTTCGGACCGACTCATCCATTCATTGAATGATGAATTGTTTCGACGACTTCCAAATTTTTCATCATTTGATTCAAAACAGTTTTTCTTTGTTTTAATTAAAAAACTAATGAAAATAAAAGTAAGTTCTGAGCTGTCATTCAATGGTTGTGTTTAGTATTAGATATCTTATCTGAAAAATGAATTCTTCCGAAGAATTTTTTAATTATATTTAATTTCTCTGTTCGTGAAATTTCTCTTCGATTATCTCAAAAGACTAAAGACTTTTAATTTTAGAACAATTTGATTGCAATCAGAGTTGTATTTGAAAGACAATCCAATTTGAAATCCAAGTTATTTGAGCTTTTAATTTGTATCCGGAATATAATAATGTGTTGTCTGTCGTCTCAATCGTTTGGATTGGATTTTGCATAAGAATTGATTCGCCAATCATTACACAAAACAAATGAATTCGAGTCTAATTCCGTTTGGACTGAAAATTTGTGTGAAATTTCTAATGTCTGAGCGAAACCTGTGCTGCAGAGCGAAACAATTTTACGCCTCTGAGGGCACAACATCTGAGGTCTGGGCTCTAAAGAACGGTTAGGCTATGCTGTAATGTATGTGAGACATACAGATAGTGAGTTCACTGGAGTGCTATCTAAATGATTGGCTACTCCTCCTTCCCGTCAGAGAGGGGTTGGTTAGTGTTTTAAACACCGCTACTGAAAGGCACAAACTTATAGTGAAGAGCCTAACTATTGCATACCATTCCTCTCAAACTAAACACTCGTACCATAAAATACAAACCAAAACAGAGATATCCTTAAGAAAGAAGAAAATCTATTTTATGTTTACATTGAATGAGAAGCCGGTTATGGATATAAGACATCTCTTCAACTAATGTTTTATTCTTTTTTCAGATATACCTGTGCTTTATCTACAAATGCTCTGGATATCAGTCTACTTGTGCTAAAAGATAATATATGTTTTCCAGTCTTGTTCTTAATTGTGGTGTTGTTTACATAAATATAAACTAAAACTTTTGGTTGTCATCAAAAATAATAAGTTATATAACTTTGAGGACTGTAGGGACGGCTCCTCTTCTGGTCTGTTCTCAAGAGAATTGTCGGAAACAAACTTTTGTTCACATTTTCAGCGATAAAAACAATATTTATTTACTGTTTGTTTCGAGTGAAAAGTCTGTCCAACCATTCAATTGGTTATAATAACTGAACTCAAGTGAAAAATATAAACTTTCAAAAGAATACTTCCTCGAAAACCCTGATTAAAAAAAACTGTGCGGATATTTGAAAGGGAAAGACACATATCAGAAGCACTTTCTTCTAATTTAATTCAAAGGTAAGCTAAATATTTTGGAAATTATTTCTGATTTTGAATTTCAAATGAATTTATAATAAATTGAGTTTAACTTAATTATAGAGTGATTTCTATAACGAAATTAATGCAATAATTTTCGTTTTGAAATTATTTTTAAAAAAATGTTTGATTCGATTATAGAGTAGTTAATAATTATTCAGATAATGATAATTACGTGAAAAACCAGATGTTTAATCATTAATAGCCAGCAAAACCGAAATTTGAAACAAAAAAATATTTGACCCAATTTTGCACAAAATTTATTTATACAAACATTTAAATCATTATTCACTTCGTAATTATCAGCAAAACTATTAGATCTCAGAATTAAACTTATCATAAATCAGAAGTAAATGAATAGCTTTTAAGATTGGATTGGATTTAAATAAACAAAATAATAAAGTTTTCATTGCATTTGAAATGTAATTAACATTAGAAACACTAATACTTTGTTTTTGATATTCTGTGCTCCACAAGAGATGGCCAGGGCGTTAAACTCACAATTGAATTTGCATATAAACAAGAATCAATTTTAAATTTTTCAAATCAATACACTTTTCACGACTCTTTTGTAGGAAACTCCGAATTAATTTTTAAACAAATCCTAAATGAGATCGAAATTGAAATTCAAACTTTCAATACACGAATTGGAGTTTAAAATCTAATTGCTCATTATTAATATGCCTGGTCACCTTTGCTTTTAGCCATAAATCTATGAAAAAGAGTTATTCTTATTCGTGTGATAAACATTTGTTTAAGACTATCATTAAAAGTAAACCAAAATAAAAAACATATTTTTCTTGCGAACCATTATTTTTATTTATATATAGAATTTTGGTTTAATTTTTTCCGTTTAACTGTTGTTTGAAATGATCACGACTTCACTCATTTTAAGAGTTGTTGCTTCTGTTCTATCAATACCTGGAATACAATGTATTTGAAAATGCATTTTAAAACATACCAGTAGTTTGTGAATTATAATTTGCGTGACTTTTGGGCTTTAGAATCGACAATATATTGCAAGTTCCTTTTATTAAACGCATATATTTAGCACAAAAATATAGTTTTCCTCTCTTTCTGTATATCTTTCCTCTGTTTAGATATGAATTTGTTGGCAATGAATACCTACAGACAGAGTGAAAGGTAATAATTGTCGCATCAAATGTTTAGCTCATTTCAATATCTTGTTGTCAGTTCTGTATATAAGACATGTTATAAATACTGAGGTATTCATACCATTCATACAAATCATAGCACATCTGAATGCCTACTGTGTTGAGGGTAGGCCTCCGATGTGAGGCCAACGAAAAAATGTTGCCTCTTATGAATGTCTTGAGTTGTTGTTACGCTTTTTACCAACGAAAAAAACTAGCCATCTCGATATGAGGTCATCCCATCGGCTATATATGACATGAAAATTATTGCTCTTTCCCTACAACATCCCCTTTTGAAATGAATGCAAAAATATGGAAATTATCTCTTCTTTTGGCGAAATTTTCAATCAATGTTTTAATTTTAAATTTAGTTTTAGACTTAATTTGAAACCTTTTTAATCAAATTTGTTTTTTGAGCTTAAATTTTGTTTCGGAATCAATCTATCCTTTGATTAAATAAATGTTAAATTCAGTGAAAAATTAAAGTTTTCTTAATTTTATTTATAAAACTAATGGAATTTCAGATTATTTCTAATTTAATATAAATATCACTTAAAATATTCTTATTTTTCATTAACTTCTTTCAATAGTCTTTGAAAAAAACTTGTTTTTGGTTTTAAGAAATTCTCTTATTTTTCACCAAAAAACTATTGAAACAACAAAATAAAGTACGAATGAAAAATCATTTTGAAATTTGATTTACATCTCAATTACGTTTTAAACCGTTTCTCAAAGAGTGAAAAATTATTTGAGGAATACTTTGAAATATTTTTAAATTCTTATAAATCGACTTTTGGTTCAAATCCCAGATTTTCCGAGAATTAAATGAGATCTTCATTTACAAGACTTAGAGATCAGATGAGTTGAAAATGTTTTACATTTTTTCAATTAATAAAAGGATTATTCAATGACTTGTTTTTAAGATAAACTTAATTTTGTTGAAGAATTTCTCAGAAATTAGAAAATATTTGCTCAAAATTCTTAACCTTTTTATAGAAATTGTGCAAAAATTTATTTTATTTAAATGTTTTTATATCTTAATTAAATATAAAGTCTAAAGATTAAAATCAGAGATCGTCAAGGGGGGGGACGTCAACCAAAAATTTCACCAGAAAAATTTTGAAAAATTTCCATGTGACTTGAGTGAGTGAAGAACCTCTCTCAAAGATTTTTGTTCTAATTGACTAATTAAAAACCATCCCCTAATCTCCCTAGAATTTTTAATGAAAATTAGCAATTTTTTCTCCCCTGATGATCACCCTCCCCTTCTGGAGAGGAAGAGCTTAATGATCTCTGATTAAAATTTAATCTCTTCAATATTTTTCGATCGGATACTTCCT
>JAQFZI010001323.1:0-10314 GCA_034695605.1 Eupelops occultus | reverse complement strand
CGATCTCTCTCTCTCTCTCTCTCTCTCTCTCTCTCGCCTTCAAAGGAGTCCCACAGAATTTTATTACATCTGTATATCATAACTGCTATCGACTAAGTTATCCAACAAATAGCTGGAAAGAAGTTATTGAAAATTAAGTTCAAAATTATTTTTGCTTTCTATTGGTATTCTGCGCTTTGAGAGGAAAACCTCTTTTTCTTGTTCTATGAGACAAAACAACAAATCGAAAGTTTTATAAGTTATCGTAAGTTTCTGTCATTTTTCGGAAGAAAAGTTTACTTTTTTTATGTCAAATAATTTCAATTTTATTATGAAATTTGTTTTATTATGACTTCCTATTAATATGTTTAAGGTATGCATCGTTTAATATATTGTATTATTATTTATTTATAAATACTCATCTCATTTAATCTTGTTCAATTTGCTCAATCATTTTACATTGTGTTTCAGCATTTAGTTTGGATCTTAGTTTTGACTCTTTACAAGTGTAAGTGCGGAATACCAAGCGGTCAGATTGACATAACCATAGACTTTGAAAAATCGGATGAAGAGGACACTTATGACAAGGAATACAAGAATCCCTCCAATTCTGTTCCAAAGGATATTAATAATAAATATGAAAACTTGGAATACAATCTGATAAAAGTGTCGGATCCCTCTCGTAATACACATAATGAAGACATCTATGGATTTTTGCAACGCCTTCGCAAATTGGCATTAAATCGAGCAGGCAACGTTAAGGCCAAGAAACCAATCTATAGACAAGCCATCACCTTAATTGCCAATAGTGCTGAAAAGGACCATCAGCATGGTACTAGGAAATTATCAAGCAAGAATGTGCCAAAAATGTACATGCCAATACCCCAAGCAATAAGTCATATTTTGGGCAAAGAGCACATACCCTATGGTGTGTATGAAAATCTTTCCCGGGCTTATAATTATAAAGCAAAATAATCAATTGTAATATCAAATATTTGTTACTAGCTAATTGTTATCTAGGTTAACTCAAACCAAATAAAACTTTTGCCATTTGATTGATTTCATATTTTGATAAAATATTAGGTAAACTTTAATAATGCTCTTACAGAATATTTAAATATATTTTTAAGCTAGTATATTTGCCAAAATGATCTATTTATTTATTTGCCTAAACTTTCTAAACAACTCAATGAATGATAAAAATGGATAAAAACAAAGTAATAAAACTCTTTTTTTAATAAAATTAATAAAACATAAATAAAAATAAACACTCGAAATATACTTTTAAAAATTTGAACATGGTAGATAAAAAAAATTATCTAGAAATTATGCGATTTGAGAATTAATATATAAATTTGTTTATAAATTACATTAGATTTGAAAGTATTGTAAAAATAGAGATAATTATTGAAAATGTTGGAACCAATTTAGCATGATCATTTCTTTTATATGAATCGTAAAGATTATTATAGTGATGGGTCCCTCTCTTTATTCTGGTTCGTACTTCAATATTCAGTATTTCCTTTTGCTGTTGGGGTGGAATTGCCGGTGCGTTCTGTGCTATAAGTCTGAGGACATCATTAAGTATTGTGTGATCTGTTTTGTTCTTCAGCTGCTCTTTAGTTAATGGTATGAGAATTGTTGTCTTTGGGCTGACTGACAGCTCTGACTTAAGGGGCGATTCGTCCACTACTTCAATATTATGGGCAGTTGTCGGCTGCGATGTTATAATCGGTTTTGTTCGCTGACCATAAACTTTGCTGCCACTAAGCTTATTCATTTTATTCTGGCCAAAATAAATAAAATCAAGATAGTTTAACTTAATATTGAATTATGAGCAAAACTTTTACATTATTAAGCTTGGTGAAATCCTGTTGAGGTACATCGAGAATGGCTGCAGTGCTCTGTGATTCTGCTGATTGAGAGCCTCTCTCGACTGCAATCATGAAATCGTTTTCATCTTTTGTGTAATCGTTTCGCATAGAATCCAAATATTGTTTATATAAATCATTAGTATTTTGTGCCACATCTGAAGTCTGGTAAGGCATAGAACTGCCCGGAGCCAAATAATCTACATTTCCATCACTCAGAGTGTTCTGCCCTTTAATTCTATACCTCAAAGGGATATTAATTCTCTCAGGTTTTACTCGATTTGATGTTTTCAAGGGTACTAATGGCTTATTTAATTGAACAGGCTTTAAACCTTGTGCCGATAGCTTAGAACCAGGTGATATTTCTCCATAACGGGAGATATTAAATCCACTAAAGTCTGGATTTGGGGCCCGAAATGTAGAGGAAAAGGGAATCGAAGAGTTCTTTGAAAAAAGTTGTGAATTATTATTATTCTTGTTATTAATATTATTGTTATTTGAATTTTGAATCGGAATTTGTTGTGCTTTGAGTTCAAAATGTTTAACAATCGATTGATTTGCAGTTTTTATAAGCATTGGCACAAATCCTGTGTGCAAACTGTCCACCGCTGCCGTCTGCTGTCCTGATGCCGGTGACTGCTGGGATTGTGGAACAGATATTGGCACTGCCATACTTTGTGAAGGAGCTGGAGGTCTGAAAACATGTTCCATTGATTTAATTGGTCCTATAAGTAGAGCAGCATAAGTAGACCAGGTTCATAAACAAAAATATATTTTAAACTTATCCATCAATTAATTAAATACATACCAATTGGGTAATTCAAAAATGAATGAGGTGGTTGATAAGAAAATAGATATGGTGGTGGCCCATGATATGACTGGGGTGGCAATGGGGGTAGATTCAATGGCACATACTGTGCTGGTGGAGGTATTTGTGGCACAGGTTTGGGTGAAGGCATGTGAGCCCCATTTGATGGCTGAGAATGAGGCCGAAGACTATTCTTTGAGGGTTTATATGAAGTCATTATTGGTTTGGACGGCCTCTGAGTCATAATCGGACGCATTTCTGGACTTATATTTGGTTTAAATAATTGACTCCGACTTGTATTTTGTGGATTCCTTTTCAGATCGGGGAACAGGAAGTGTCCGCTTTCTATGGCTTTATCATCGAATAAAATGTCCGAATTTTCAGACATAGAGTTCTTAACTTTATTAGCGCTCAGTTTCTCTCTTTTAACATCACTTACTTCTGGTCTGACAACCGATAGCTGAAAAATAAACAAGATCATATTCACCATCAATAAAAATATTCTTGTTATCAAACAAATGAATAACCTTGGGTATTGAAGACTGACCAAACAAATTGTTATCACAATTGTCAACGATATGTATTTTCCATCCGAGGTTTCTATGGGTATAACAGTGATAATAGATGAGGTCAGGTGTGTTCTTATCGGGAATAAAGCGTAAAACCCCTGAATTTCCGGGAAGACATTCTAAATTAAGACTTCGCTGAAATTCAAAGAAGTTATTATAATCTTCGGGTCTTTTTCTGTTGTTTGTGTCGATTTTCCATTCACAGAGTCTTCCCTCTGCTGTGGGAAGTATAGTTCCATCAGGTGTTATGCCAACCCCTCCAAATATCTGCTCATTTTGTCTTTGTTGGTCTGTCTTATAGTCGAAGCCACCCTCGGGATCGTCTGTCAAATATAAGGGATGTCTTCGCGCAGAATTATTTTTGTCATTTCCGCCCTCGACTATGAAGTTATAGGTTTTACCTTAAAGTGTAATAAAGATTAGTTAATTTGATCTAGATATTATTCATATTCTCACCCCTTTGAAGAGTGATCTCTGGTACGAGGAGACCATTGATATACCAAGCAATACCCCAGCCCACTTTACCAGTAATGCTAGAATAGCCTTTTGAGCCACCCGTTGGTCCTATTTGTGCCCTTAGAGTTGTATCGGCCGGACATATGATGGCAGGTATTTTCCATGCATTTGAATTTGATTGTTCTGCAGGTTTTGTTTGGGGCTGGGCTTGAGATTGTGGGGGTGCCTGAGATTGAGGCTGAGGGCGGGATTGAGGTTGAGGCTGAGGCTGTGATCTCGATGATGGCTCAGATGTTTGGGGTCGAAGTTGTGGCCTCACTGTTGGTGAATTATTTGACTGTCCACCTATTCCTGGTGTAGACATTTGTTTGACTGAATCATCGGGAAGGGGACAGTTCCACTTAGGAGTTCGGGCAAAGTCTATAAACATATCCCCGTTATTATGAAGCCTATGGTACGAAGTTTCCTGTTTATCGTTTAGAGGACCGATGGCCCACATAACGGCTTGGGGTCCATCAGAATATATGTGTTGATCGTATTGTTCGTCAACTAATTGAATAAAATATAAACATTTGATCAAAATTTCGTCAAATTATTACAATTATTACAATTATTACAATTATTTTTAACTTCAATTAATAGTTTAATTAAAAGCAGATCTAAAAGGCTTTTGATTTAAAAATAAAATTATTTTTCAAATTAAATTTAAGAAGAAACAAATGAACCACTTTTATGTTGAATACGTCAACAATAATTAAAGTGAGCTTGATTAATTTCTCACAAATTAAAGAAGAAACACTAAAATAATTTGATACCTAATTATTATTTATCTTATTTTAATTTGAATATTAAATTAATAGACAATAAAAATGAGATTCTACTCACGTCCCAGTTGTGGTCTTTTAAATGTGACCATGCTAAACCCGTTGACAATAGCCGCGTGCAATAGCGTCACACTATCTGTCGCTCCTCTCTGTTTAATATCTGGACAACTGCCTCGGTTTCCGACACACTTCCAGTTAATAATTTATATGAAAAATATATTTTAATTATTTTGATTAAAGGAAAACTCAATAATTAACTGATAATTGGCTTAAATTTTATAATTCATGAATAATAAACAGATAAGTGTATAGATATCCTAACTTTAGTTAACAAACTTTTTATTACTAAAAAGGCTTGTCTTCACTATTTTCAAATATAATTGTGTTTTCAATTTTCTTATTCAGACAGTCTTTCATTCAATGTTTCACCTAGATATTTCTTTTTACTTTAAAAACTTTTGTATTCAGACATTAATTCAAAATAAATAAAATATATTAAAAAGAAATCATTAAAATAGTGATGAAAATTACAATAATTAGTGAATGGAGAATATAAATTAGGATCAATTTTTGGACAAGTTAATTAATGGCTAAGAAGACAAACCTGTTCTTTGCTGCCAAGAAAATAGTCGACAACTCTTCCATTACTGTCAGGTGCGACCCATGCAACCACTGCATCTGCATTTATCATTTCAGATTTAGCGTCATCTTTGCTCAAACCAAAGGCCATGTATTCGTTTGAATCTATGTATTAATGCATTAATTATTGACATCACTTAAGATACCAAATGTTTAGTTAAATAGTAATTAATTCCAAAGCTTTAGATTTTGTTATAAATTATGTTTAAAACCAAAATATAATTAATTATAACTTCTTTGCAAATATTTAATTATTGATAATTTCTAAGCTGAATATATATTTGAGAATCTAGCTAAACTTACCAATTTTGCCAACAAGTTGCATGACAATATCATCGCCATCCATAACCCATCTCAATTCATATCCCAAGTCATCGTATAGAACTTCACAGTTCAATTTTGTCTGTTAGGAATCAATTAATAAATTTTTAGTTAAAACAATAAAAATATTTTCAAATGAACTATCAATATATTTCCGAAAGAGAATCCGTCACCAATTAAAATGCATTCAAAGGATTATTTTATTATTCATTTAAACAAAATACAAATAATAGAAATTATTTGAATCTTGATATTTTCAATAATAGTTATATTTGTTAAAAGTTAGTATAAATAGGTTTAAAAATAGAAAAGATTTTCAAATAAGTGATTAATTTTGTTGTTGTCTTCTGTGCGGTCGACGAGTAATGCCGACAGCACTGCGTCGAGTAGTCCTACGCTTAGACTTGCGTTTAGGTTTAACTCTTCGCCTTTTTGTGGTTGTCTTTGAATCTGTTTTCTGTTTAGGACTCACCTCTGGTTTAATGCCAAGCATTTTGGGTGATGGCGGCACTCGTATGTGTTGAGGAATACGAATGTGCCCGAAATCCACATTGAATTCTTCACACCAGACACCCAACCAATCGAAATCATATATAGTCTTGTCGTCCGGCAGTGATATCACAACTGTTTCGCCATTATATCGACGCAAAGGAGCAGGACTTCCATTTTCATCTTTTAAGCGAAGACCTGAACCAATTAGAAAAAAAATTAAATGAAAATCTATTATATCTTAGAAAGGTTACCTGTTGGCGCCTGTCGGGGACCTCTTGTGACCCACCAATAACCAGCCGGACCCTCTCCATCGTAATTAAAATTAGGAATTAAAAATGTCTGTGCGTCGACTATTGTGATCGGACCCGACTTAACGTCATGTGCCAATCGTGAAAGGGATGGTATTTCAACAGGTGATGGAATGTCAAGGTTTCGTGGGATCTGAATATCTCCGAAATTAACTTTGAATTCTCGACACCAAATGGAAAACCAATTGATATCACGAAGAGTTTTGCCTTCAGGTAAACGCAAAACTATATTCTGATTACTATAAGCACTCAAGGATTTTGTCCTAGTTAATATTAATAAATTCATTTAATTGGATTCAAATTTTGTTTATATCAAAATAGATTTAAAGATACATTTATTATTAGATGGAACTAGTTCACTATCAAAACTAAAAAGCTATATTCAACTTACGATCCTTTTTCATCTGGAATTATAAAACCGTTGTCATCAGGTGTGCCACTATTGCCCGCCCAGAAGAAAGTTTGTGGACCTTGGCCATCATAGTTGAAATTTTTGATGAAAAGGGTGCTCTCATCGACTGCAAAGACTTCGCCACTAACTTCATGTGAATATTTGGTCAATTTTCCTATAAGTGTTCCAAAATAGACTTCCTTTGCTCGGGCACTACCAGGTAATTGACTAAAACACACTAAAATTTGGAACAATAATTAAATTTATTTAGAATTTTGTAAAAAGCTTTTAAATATCTTTGGGTGAAATGAAAACTAATTAACCATGAGAAATAAAATGAACTTGAAAAAAGATAATTATTCAAAGAAGGTCATCGTATTTCTCAATTCAATCAATTTGTATATTTAAGTAAACTTTTCTTCAATTAACTGAAAATAATTAAATAGCATTCAGACAATAAGTGTCTGACATTAAAACAGATTTGAAGAGAGAATGAAAAAAAAGTTAACACAATATTAATTGTGAAAAAATACAATTGAATACAAACAGAGCGAAACCAAGTTATCAAATACTTAAACTATTTTATTAGACATTCATTTCATTGCATTTTTCTATTAAATGCTATTTAAAAAATGTTAAATTCCCACAAAAGTCTCCCAAAAGACTAATATTTATCTAATTTATTGAAATTTAATTATGTTTTTAACGTTAAAAACAAATTTAGTAAAAATATTTTCTTATAACTATTAAGTTTTATAAATAAGAGATTTTAGTCCTAATAGTCTACTAACCAGAATATCTGCCTTTAAGTCAATTAACGTTTAACTATTCTATTCTTATTTTATGAATATATCATCTAAATAAACCAGGAAACAACACTTTTAAAATTCATTTGTTTGTCTTATCTTATGTAAAATCTAAAATAGAGTAATAGAGCATACTCCTATTTCTGTAAGTGTATTATCAATGTCTTTTTATCACAGATCAACTAATTTAAAGTTAAATGTTTCATTAAAAAAGCCTTTAATATAAAAGACTTAATGGTTGCAAAACAATTGTCGATTACAGTCATTACATAATATAATCTGATTTGTACTAAAGATGTTGTGAAACGCCCTTCAAATCAAAGCCCTTTAATATTTATCTATAAAATAATGAATGATTGTAAGCAAGGTATAGATTGATTCTTTCCAACACGAATATCTTCAAAACAATAGAAGTTGATGGAGAATTTTACTAGATAATATTAAGGAAACGTAAGTTTTTCTAACTGATAAAATGAAAACCTTGCACATATATCGAATGATCAAGAAACCAAAAAACAGTTAAGAAATAGAGAGGAGTAATGTTTTTCGTTTAATGAATAAAGACTTCCGTATCATTCGCTGCAATCTTTGAAAAAACATGATTTTCTCATTGAAATTAATTTTGTCTTTTTATATGTTGTCTGAGGTTTTGTTGGCTCTCATCAATTGGTCTCTTTTTAAAAGAACAAGTTAGTAGTACTAGTAATAGAAGTAATAGTTGTAATAGTGTAACCAAAAAAGTAATAAGAAAAGAAGTTTTGAGCAGAGGTGCACAATTTCCGCGATTTTTAGGGGGGATAAATTTTCAAAAATTTTCAAATTTAGAGAGGGGGTAGTTTTTATTTCATTTTTAGTACTAAATATGGCAAAAATAGGCTCCAAAACAACGCGCGGCACCAAAATTTTCCGAGGGGGGCCTACTAGCTATCGATCTTAGGGGGGATATTTCGATTATCCCCCCTTGGAGATCCCTGAATAATAGTGTAACCAAAAAAATAATAAGAAAAGAACTCTCAACTCAAATAAGAAAAGAAGTTTTGAGTTATCAATGAGTTATTTAATTTTTTATTTTTATTTTATTTACGATTCACTTCTTTAGATAACATTCATTTGTTTTCAAGAAATTATTTATAATTTTAACCAAAGAGTTATTGATTAGCTTTTACTCATTTTTACACAAAAAATAGAGAGATCTTAAGATTTATTGTGTTTTGAAACATGATTAAAATGTTTATTATCCAGGTCCCATCTATACAAATTCTAGCAAACATTATTTTTATAATCATAATTATATATGACTTCCTTATATTATCCTATTTTGCGGAATACCACAAAAGCTAATGAAACTGAAAACACAATTGAGATAGATACTAAACTCCCTGAAATTGAACTAAAAACACCAAGATAATGGAACAATAATTTGGATAAAATAATAAATCCAACAAATTTTAATGTTTTGTTACGTAAAAAGGCTTTTCAGATGTAATCTTCAAGACATTTAAGACATGACATATCCATTAGTTTTTAAGGAATTCCTGTTCTCAACACTTAATTAATGTAATTTTTGACCAAAATATGTCGTTTTCTAATCCGATTGTGTGATGAAAGAGATTGAAATCTAATTTTCGTTTGAAAATATTGGCCTTCTTTTTGATATTCCTGTCAATTGGCGGATAAAATAATGATTCACTCATTTATTTATAAAAAATATAGTTTGGCGTTAAAATTCTCAGCTCCGGGAGATTTGTTCGAAAAAAAAATATTGGAAACTCAATGTTAAACTTGAAAAAATATGATTTTCGTGGGAAACCGTTTAATTCTTCACCCGAATAATTACAATTATAATTGAATCAACCAGATCATCTAATTAGAGATAAAATTGGCGAATTATTATCAAATATAGCTATCAAATTTATATTTTTACGAATTATTTGTGTAAGATATAAAGTAAATAAATTATGAGTTAATTTGACTTAATTTGAGTTAATTCGAGAAAATTACAGAATATTACAAAATAGCATAAAATAGGATAAACTACAACCTTTCAAATGCGAACAATAAATACTTTCAATAATTGTATTATAATAACAATTTCAATGTTAACAAATGAATTAACATAATAATCGTAATCATTTTCACAATAATGGTTTCCTCACTGCTCCAAAGGGCAAGGTAATTGCTGTTCAATGCACACACCACCATAAATTATTAGCAATTTTCGGGGTCAAAGAGTCCGGTCAATTTGGAAATTAACTGAATTAAAGAAGAAATCGTGAATTTTGTTCGTGAATTACTTCAACAGAAAAAAAATCCGGAAAACACATCAAATCTCATAAAATCTTTTATCCGAATAAGTAATTTGTTTCAAAATAACACTAATTTTCTTTTAAACACAAATAGGAAAGACTATCGAAGTTTAAACTAATTAAAAATTTGTTCCAGGATAAGTTTTCTAAGCTTTAAAAATACTAAGATATTGTGCACTTCTTAAGCCTTAGGACAGACATTTAAGGACATTCAATACTAGTCTACATCAGACACAACCTGTTATTCTTTGATTAGATATTTCTATTAGTTCTAAGTGTTTATGAAATGAATGGATTATTAGTTTTTGAATTTAATTTGTTTTTTTTAGGGAAATACCAATCGTTTCACTCGAATACAAATCATTGAAAATGAATTGAATTAAAATCAATTTTTCAAACCTTATTTCAAAATCATTAATAACTCATAATTTTGAAAGAATTTGTTAAATAACTCAATCGTAAAATAGATGTTTAAAAATCCCCTTGATAATATGGCAACTTATTTGCATGTTTTGGAGGCCAATAGACAAGTATTTAGTAAATA
>JAQFZI010001322.1:0-10315 GCA_034695605.1 Eupelops occultus | reverse complement strand
AATTATTCGTTAAATTTTTAATTTTGGTCATTTATTCTTTGGCTATTTTCACATTTTATAAATTCACACACTCCAAAGCCCGGTCCCAAATAGGTGAAATTAGACAGAGTTGAGTGTAGTCATATATTTTTATGACCATTTCGGCCAAAAAATATTTTCTTTTACTCTATTTTCTGTTAGCTATCGATTTGATGATTAAATTCATTCACTTTTTTTCTCTTATGTTTTTCTGAGTGCAACAGAAATACTGAAGAATAGACTATCGAAGAGTTGATATATTTTTCATCACTGACTTTAACTATTTATATCTATTATGATTTTTTTTCTTGACTGCTTTTTATGTGCTTGCTAACTTCTTTGTTACACAATTCCTTTCTATATATATTTCAGTCCAAATGTATTTTTAATACAATTTCTATTTTGATTTACAGTAAATACACTCATATTTTATGCCATGTTTTCTGATTTAATTCCTTTTTGATTCTGTGTTTTGTTTTCTCTATTTCTGTGGAGTAATTGTGGTTTAAAAGTGAATTTCTATTAAACTTTAGACTATTTTTCATGCCTTCCATTCAAAGAATAGTCCCAAAGAGAGTACAGAATAAGAAGAAAGGAATCCAAACTCTTAAATATTAAATAGAAAGCCATAAAAGAAATTGAATTTCGAAATCAAAGTTAGGATACAAACTATGAAAGAATGCAAAACACATCAGAAGCACAACAAAAAGCAAAAAATCATTAATGATTTGTAAACTTTGCTTCAAAAATGAGTTTAACTGAATCTCAGTTAACAATACATTTCGTGAGAGAGAGAGAGAGAGAGAGAGAGAGAGAGAGAGAGAGAGAGAGAGAGAGCCATTATTTCATTTTACTACCATTTAGTGGACACATTATTTTAAATGAATAAAAGTCAGAAATTAAATATAATTTTCTTTCTTTTGTTTTTCTATAATTAAATATTTGAATTCTCTTAGTATTGATTAATTAATGTAATCTGGTTTATATTAAAATGGGATATTTATTCTATGAATATTCTGAATTATTATCAATCAAGTTTTCTTTAAAAAATAAAACTTAATTGAGAGTAAAATATCGTTTTATACAAAGTATTAGCAGTTATTTGAAATTTAAATCCTTTTAATTATTTGTAAATATTAATGAAAATTTCAAAAATAAAATAAGATTTGAATATATTTAACGATGAATTGAATTTCAGATCAACTAGATTATTCACAGAATTCTGAATCAAAACATAATCTGCATAATTTGCGTAATATTCTAACCCGGATCTTTTCAATTTCTATCGAATATATCGAATCAAAGATTAATGAAATTATTATTAATAACAAAACGAATTAATCTATTAATAGAAATATTGAGAAAACAATGGCTATAAAAAGACAATTCAATTCTCGCACAAACATTAGCTCTGATTATAATATTGTATAATATTTATGGCTTTAATTACAACTAAACTAATGATAAACTATTAATAAATTGAATGCTATTTTCTCGGCTGATAAGCAAACTTTCGGTTCATTTACAGAGCATTTAATCGATTTGTTCTGTAATTTGTATTTTATGTTTCCTTCAGAAGACTGAATGAACTTCACTGATATATCATTGCCTTTATTTTAATGTTAAAATCGATTGGAATATATAGTAATATATCTATATATTTGGTATATAAATGTAATAGTTATTAATTTTTTCACTCTCACAAAACGAATATAAATAATAATACATTCGTAACGAATAATATTTGGGTCATTTCAAGTGTAATCAGTGTCGGCTACAGAGGAAAGGCTCTCAAAATATATTTGTATATTAAAATTGAATAAAATTATAGTAAATGAAGAAAAAATGAAACCGATTTCATTCAACGCATTACTTAATTATATTATTATATATATTATTAAATACTGTTATAACTTATAAGTGAAACAACACTTTTAAAAGTATTATTTGAATTTATAATTCATTTGTAGAAAAATATTTGCCTTAAAAGATATTTAAAACTCAGTTTAACCGCAATTAATACGAATTATTGCTATTTCTTAAGTAATAAAACTTTATTTGACAATAAATTATGGATTTATTATATTTTTATTTAAAACAGTTCTTAGATTCTATTTCTGTATTTATTTCAATGTTTGCGAAATATTTAGGAAATATTTGAATATAAAATTAAAAACAAAAAAAACGTAATTAAAAGATATTAACGTTTTATTAGATTTTTTCAGATTAATGTTAAATCAAAGTAATTGAAAAAAGGTTCTCATGGAATATGAAATAAAATTCTTATGGCATTCGAGGTGGATAGCAGGTTCAATTTTGTTATTATGCAATGGAACAGCAGCTAAGAGCTTCTAATGACTCAGTGATGGAGATGGGTATTAGTTTCAAAGCTTGCCTGAGCTCTCAGAAGTTTCCTGATTTCGTGATTAAAAAAACTATTGGATGATCATGGCAGTAGAATTGTGCCAGATTTACCAGGATTAATTTGTGAACTTTGAGTAAAATATTTAAAAAAAAACTGTTGACTAATCCCCCACTGAGTGGTCTACTTTGCGCTTCACTGTCTAATGCAATGCATATTATAATCATTTATGTCTCACAACTTATAAACTAATTCATCAATCATTTGACAGAACACTTGTCTCTCACCTCAAACACAAAATATAAGAGTGGGAAACGGCTCCTAAGCTATCATGTCTTAAGCAAAGCTCCGTTATATGGTGTGCTCAATGAAGTACTGGTCAGATGATTTCGATAGGAATACTTAAGAAAAAATAAATTATCCTAAAGATAATCAAATTATGTAATACTCTTTTGTTTCCTGTCCCCAATATTGAGTGAGTGATAGACTTGTGCTATCAAATAAAGGTCTAACGGAATAAATGAAATTCAATTGAAATGTTTTTATTCAAACAAAATGTACTCCGGTTATTAAGCCAATGTGAAAATTAAAGGAAAAATCCTTGCGTTTCAGCCCTAATTACAAACGAAAATTTTGGGAAAAAAAGTTAATTAACATTTTAAGAGAAAGTTTCCGCCAAAAAAACTAAAAGAAAATTTCAGTCAAATTAAAAATCAATTAAAAAAGGATTGAAACGAAAATCCAATTTCTTTTCGATGTAAAAGACCTGAAGAAAAGTCTATCAAAATTTTGGGAAACTTTTCTAATTTTGAAACTTTTTTTGCTTTAAGAGAAAAAATTGAAAAATCAAGTTTAGAGATGTGCAAGGTCTTTGACTCCCAGGTGGTCTCTGGGAATGAGAAGGCACTCTATGATTGACTTCATTGTTATTCTTAATGAATATGTATTTTAAATATTCAGTCGTTTCCGTATTTATGTCTCTAATGATTGATATATTAGACCAGAATTTTTAGCGATTATATTATATTTTGAATTAATTATACAAAACATAGAAAATAAAAATTAATTATCGAAAAAAGGGATTTATTGTGTGTTCAGTCAACTGTCGCTGATGTCAGTCCACAACACCAGTCGACTACACAAATATTGAACATGGAAAAAAATATTTTCCAAACGAATAATTATTTTCAAAGCACCACTAATTTTATCATTTAATTAAACTAATGGGAAATAATTTTTTCTTCTTTCTCTCTCTCTTCCATTGATTCTCTTCTCTGATGATTAGGTCTGATAAGTAAATCAAAGCCCATTTGATTGATTTTAGAGATAGTTAGCTATAGTTAGCCTCTATTTGGTTCTCATGTGACAAAAAAACTTTAAACTATTATTATATTTAGTGATTCATTCATCTCTAGTCTACTCTTCAGAGTGGAAGCGACTCTTCATCTGATTTCAGATATTGAGAGATAAGTTTAATGGAGTTCATTATTGCCGAGTATTGGATATCAACAATTGGAAAGAGCAGATAAACAGCAACTTTTCCACAATCCATGCATTACATGAGTCAACACAATAGTCTAATATAAAAAATACAGTGTATTAAAGATAATTATGATATGTCGGTAACTCTGCACCAATAGTTAGTGGTTGAAAAAGTGCTGTTTCAGAGTGTTTGCCACTGTTGACAGTGCCGCACAATTTTTATTAACAAAAGTTTCTGTAAGTGCTGTCAGTTTTAATCAGAGATGTACAGGCTAACTTATTCCACAATCAGTCCGAGCTAAAAAAGAGTCAATAGATTGTGAGCAGGAAATCAGGACTTTTGCGCAAAAAGATATTTTATTGATTTGGTTGAGCACTTCTCAAGCAGTTATTTCCCGGCAAACTTTATTTACTCAGCATGTTCACTTATTGAGGCCATCTGATGTGCTTATGCAAGCTAATTCATCTATTTATTATATTGAAAATGCTTGCAAATTGTAATAAGCTTGGTTCATTTGAAAGCACGACAACTATTAACGATTATGAAAATTCTATTATTTTTTGTAAATTGGATCTTAATGTTGAGTATAACCTTGCCCATTCTTATAGTATAAGAACTAATATCAAAAAGAATAAAATATATATTGCTTGATTTGACTGCAAGGTATTTTATCTAATAATAATACTGCTGTCTATGTCTTGCCTTCAGAGACATTAGATATAGAACAAGGATTTTCTCTCTGTTTTTCTTATCATAAATATAAAACTCGAGTCGAAAAGTGGAGACAAAAAAATTGTTGAGAAAAAAGTAGAAAACAACGTATAGTCTAATAGAGTTAATGTTATTTTATGGCCAAATAGGAAAACCAAGAATAAGAACAAAAAGAGGAAAATATCCGAAGAAATAATACATTGAAAGTAAATCTTAAGATATGTGATATGAAGATTTCGAGGGACCATTAGTATCAGCACAATTTTGTTTATTTTTTGCATTGCCTTATGATCTTTAAATTTTGTTTTTTTCATTTCCCCATTAAATTCTGTGCACTTCTGGAGCCACTCGTATTATAGCACTCGTGTATAATACGTTAGCGGACTGTTTTCATGGCTCTCCTCCGCACAGTTATATCTTAAGGCTCTTTCAATTTAGTTAAGTTATCGAAACGGTTCAAAAGATAGTCATATATTTTTATGACCATTTCGGCCAAAAAATATTTTCTTTTACTCTATTTTCTGTTGGCTATCGATTTGATGATTAAATTCATTCACTTTTTTTCTCTTATGTCTTTCTGAGTGCAACAGAAATACTGAAGAATAGACTATCGAAGAGTTGATATATTTTTCATCACTGACTTTAACTATTTATATCTATTATGATTTTTTTTCTTGACTGCTTTTTATGTGCTTGCTAACTTCTTTGTTACACAATTCCTTTCTATATATATTTCAGTCCAAATGTATTTTTAATACAATTTCTATTTTGATTTACAGTAAATACACTCATATTTTATGCCATGTTTTCTGATTTAATTCCTTTTTGATTCTGTGTTTTGTTTTCTCTATTTCTGTGGAGTAATTGTGGTTTAAAAGTGAATTTCTATTAAACTTTAGACTATTTTTCATGCCTTCCATTCAAAGAATAGTCCCAAAGAGAGTACAGAATAAGAAGAAAGGAATCCAAACTCTTAAATATTAAATAGAAAGCCATAAAAGAAATTGAATTTCGAAATCAAAGTTAGGATACAAACTATGAAAGAATGCAAAACACATCAGAAGCACAACAAAAAGCAAAAAATCATTAATGATTTGTAAACTTTGCTTCAAAAATGAGTTTAACTGAATCTCAGTTAACAATACATTTCGTGAGAGAGAGAGAGAGAGAGAGAGAGAGAGAGAGAGAGAGAGAGAGAGAGAGCCATTATTTCATTTTACTACCATTTAGTGGACACATTATTTTAAATGAATAAAAGTCAGAAATTAAATATAATTTTCTTTCTTTTGTTTTTCTATAATTAAATATTTGAATTCTCTTAGTATTGATTAATTAATGTAATCTGGTTTATATTAAAATGGGATATTTATTCTATGAATATTCTGAATTATTATCAATCAAGTTTTCTTTAAAAAATAAAACTTAATTGAGAGTAAAATATCGTTTTATACAAAGTATTAGCAGTTATTTGAAATTTAAATCCTTTTAATTATTTGTAAATATTAATGAAAATTTCAAAAATAAAATAAGATTTGAATATATTTAACGATGAATTGAATTTCAGATCAACTAGATTATTCACAGAATTCTGAATCAAAACATAATCTGCATAATTTGCGTAATATTCTAACCCGGATCTTTTCAATTTCTATCGAATATATCGAATCAAAGATTAATGAAATTATTATTAATAACAAAACGAATTAATCTATTAATAGAAATATTGAGAAAACAATGGCTATAAAAAGACAATTCAATTCTCGCACAAACATTAGCTCTGATTATAATATTGTATAATATTTATGGCTTTAATTACAACTAAACTAATGATAAACTATTAATAAATTGAATGCTATTTTCTCGGCTGATAAGCAAACTTTCGGTTCATTTACAGAGCATTTAATCGATTTGTTCTGTAATTTGTATTTTATGTTTCCTTCAGAAGACTGAATGAACTTCACTGATATATCATTGCCTTTATTTTAATGTTAAAATCGATTGGAATATATAGTAATATATCTATATATTTGGTATATAAATGTAATAGTTATTAATTTTTTCACTCTCACAAAACGAATATAAATAATAATACATTCGTAACGAATAATATTTGGGTCATTTCAAGTGTAATCAGTGTCGGCTACAGAGGAAAGGCTCTCAAAATATATTTGTATATTAAAATTGAATAAAATTATAGTAAATGAAGAAAAAATGAAACCGATTTCATTCAACGCATTACTTAATTATATTATTATATATATTATTAAATACTGTTATAACTTATAAGTGAAACAACACTTTTAAAAGTATTATTTGAATTTATAATTCATTTGTAGAAAAATATTTGCCTTAAAAGATATTTAAAACTCAGTTTAACCGCAATTAATACGAATTATTGCTATTTCTTAAGTAATAAAACTTTATTTGACAATAAATTATGGATTTATTATATTTTTATTTAAAACAGTTCTTAGATTCTATTTCTGTATTTATTTCAATGTTTGCGAAATATTTAGGAAATATTTGAATATAAAATTAAAAACAAAAAAAACGTAATTAAAAGATATTAACGTTTTATTAGATTTTTTCAGATTAATGTTAAATCAAAGTAATTGAAAAAAGGTTCTCATGGAATATGAAATAAAATTCTTATGGCATTCGAGGTGGATAGCAGGTTCAATTTTGTTATTATGCAATGGAACAGCAGCTAAGAGCTTCTAATGACTCAGTGATGGAGATGGGTATTAGTTTCAAAGCTTGCCTGAGCTCTCAGAAGTTTCCTGATTTCGTGATTAAAAAAACTATTGGATGATCATGGCAGTAGAATTGTGCCAGATTTACCAGGATTAATTTGTGAACTTTGAGTAAAATATTTAAAAAAAAACTGTTGACTAATCCCCCACTGAGTGGTCTACTTTGCGCTTCACTGTCTAATGCAATGCATATTATAATCATTTATGTCTCACAACTTATAAACTAATTCATCAATCATTTGACAGAACACTTGTCTCTCACCTCAAACACAAAATATAAGAGTGGGAAACGGCTCCTAAGCTATCATGTCTTAAGCAAAGCTCCGTTATATGGTGTGCTCAATGAAGTACTGGTCAGATGATTTCGATAGGAATACTTAAGAAAAAATAAATTATCCTAAAGATAATCAAATTATGTAATACTCTTTTGTTTCCTGTCCCCAATATTGAGTGAGTGATAGACTTGTGCTATCAAATAAAGGTCTAACGGAATAAATGAAATTCAATTGAAATGTTTTTATTCAAACAAAATGTACTCCGGTTATTAAGCCAATGTGAAAATTAAAGGAAAAATCCTTGCGTTTCAGCCCTAATTACAAACGAAAATTTTGGGAAAAAAAGTTAATTAACATTTTAAGAGAAAGTTTCCGCCAAAAAAACTAAAAGAAAATTTCAGTCAAATTAAAAATCAATTAAAAAAGGATTGAAACGAAAATCCAATTTCTTTTCGATGTAAAAGACCTGAAGAAAAGTCTATCAAAATTTTGGGAAACTTTTCTAATTTTGAAACTTTTTTTGCTTTAAGAGAAAAAATTGAAAAATCAAGTTTAGAGATGTGCAAGGTCTTTGACTCCCAGGTGGTCTCTGGGAATGAGAAGGCACTCTATGATTGACTTCATTGTTATTCTTAATGAATATGTATTTTAAATATTCAGTCGTTTCCGTATTTATGTCTCTAATGATTGATATATTAGACCAGAATTTTTAGCGATTATATTATATTTTGAATTAATTATACAAAACATAGAAAATAAAAATTAATTATCGAAAAAAGGGATTTATTGTGTGTTCAGTCAACTGTCGCTGATGTCAGTCCACAACACCAGTCGACTACACAAATATTGAACATGGAAAAAAATATTTTCCAAACGAATAATTATTTTCAAAGCACCACTAATTTTATCATTTAATTAAACTAATGGGAAATAATTTTTTCTTCTTTCTCTCTCTCTTCCATTGATTCTCTTCTCTGATGATTAGGTCTGATAAGTAAATCAAAGCCCATTTGATTGATTTTAGAGATAGTTAGCTATAGTTAGCCTCTATTTGGTTCTCATGTGACAAAAAAACTTTAAACTATTATTATATTTAGTGATTCATTCATCTCTAGTCTACTCTTCAGAGTGGAAGCGACTCTTCATCTGATTTCAGATATTGAGAGATAAGTTTAATGGAGTTCATTATTGCCGAGTATTGGATATCAACAATTGGAAAGAGCAGATAAACAGCAACTTTTCCACAATCCATGCATTACATGAGTCAACACAATAGTCTAATATAAAAAATACAGTGTATTAAAGATAATTATGATATGTCGGTAACTCTGCACCAATAGTTAGTGGTTGAAAAAGTGCTGTTTCAGAGTGTTTGCCACTGTTGACAGTGCCGCACAATTTTTATTAACAAAAGTTTCTGTAAGTGCTGTCAGTTTTAATCAGAGATGTACAGGCTAACTTATTCCACAATCAGTCCGAGCTAAAAAAGAGTCAATAGATTGTGAGCAGGAAATCAGGACTTTTGCGCAAAAAGATATTTTATTGATTTGGTTGAGCACTTCTCAAGCAGTTATTTCCCGGCAAACTTTATTTACTCAGCATGTTCACTTATTGAGGCCATCTGATGTGCTTATGCAAGCTAATTCATCTATTTATTATATTGAAAATGCTTGCAAATTGTAATAAGCTTGGTTCATTTGAAAGCACGACAACTATTAACGATTATGAAAATTCTATTATTTTTTGTAAATTGGATCTTAATGTTGAGTATAACCTTGCCCATTCTTATAGTATAAGAACTAATATCAAAAAGAATAAAATATATATTGCTTGATTTGACTGCAAGGTATTTTATCTAATAATAATACTGCTGTCTATGTCTTGCCTTCAGAGACATTAGATATAGAACAAGGATTTTCTCTCTGTTTTTCTTATCATAAATATAAAACTCGAGTCGAAAAGTGGAGACAAAAAAATTGTTGAGAAAAAAGTAGAAAACAACGTATAGTCTAATAGAGTTAATGTTATTTTATGGCCAAATAGGAAAACCAAGAATAAGAACAAAAAGAGGAAAATATCCGAAGAAATAATACATTGAAAGTAAATCTTAAGATATGTGATATGAAGATTTCGAGGGACCATTAGTATCAGCACAATTTTGTTTATTTTTTGCATTGCCTTATGATCTTTAAATTTTGTTTTTTTCATTTCCCCATTAAATTCTGTGCACTTCTGGAGCCACTCGTATTATAGCACTCGTGTATAATACGTTAGCGGACTGTTTTCATGGCTCTCCTCCGCACAGTTATATCTTAAGGCTCTTTCAATTTAGTTAAGTTATCGAAACGGTTCAAAAGATACACTCAAAGCTCTGTAAATTCACACTCCATAATTTCACAAGTTGTATATTTCCACCAATTTGACCAGGCCCAAAATGGGGCCTATATTAAAGAATAGGCCTAAATTCACATTTGTCTATTTTCAATTTCACACAAATTTCTGTAATTTTTAATGTTATTTTAATTTTATAATTTCACACTTCTTAGAAAAACAGAAGAAAGTTATTGCATTTTTTTTATTTTAGTAAAAAAATTGTTAATTTAATAATTATTATTGAAATTTAGCTCTGATTAATAAATTTATTATTGAAAACTTAATTTATATCACAAAATAGGCTTCAATTTAGTGTATTTTTCTCAAATTATTCGTTAAA
>JAQFZI010001321.1:0-10321 GCA_034695605.1 Eupelops occultus | reverse complement strand
ATAATTGATTTTAAAATTGAAATAATTTTATTTATTATTTATTTAATTTGAGACTAAAAATGATGACTAAATTATTTCGAAGAAATATTTTCTCCAAAACTTGTTTTCAAACAAAAATATTTGAAACAATTTTTTTTGAAAGAATTCAAATTCAATGCAAAAGAAGTTTATGTGTCGACCAAAACAACTCGTATTTCATAACGACTCCAATATTTTATGTCAATTCAGGTTTGAATTAATTTTAAATTAATTTAAATAAAATTTACTGATTGTGCCAACAGTTCCACACATCGGACACTTATATTCTGCATTAATTGCGGACACATTTCACAGATTTGAGCGAATGTTAGACAAAACTAATACAATATTCTCGACCGGAACCGATGAACACGGAATCAAAGTATTAAACAAATATTTCATTTAAAACACAATTTCTGTATTCAATGACTGATTTATCTTAAGCTCAGATACAAAGAGCGGCACAAATGAAAGGAATTGAACCGAAGATATTTTGTGACCAAATTTCTCAAGAATTCCGAATGCTTTTTGATCGGACAGACATCAGTTACACCCATTTTATCCGAACCACTGATATTTCGCACATAAATGCGGTGCAAACTTTTTGGAATACTCTTATGAAGAATGGCTTCATTTATAAGTCTTCATATGAGGGCTGGTACTGTACTTCAGACGAAACCTTTGTCACCGATTCTCAGATTGAGTTAAATGAAAACAAAATGAGAGTATCGACAGAGTCTGGAAATGCTGTCGAATGGTCTTCAGAAGAGAATTATATCTTTAAATTGAGTCAATTTCAAGACTCACTTCTGGATTGGGTTAATAGCGGACCAACAGTTAGGCCATCAGTTTTTGCTGATATTTTAAGGAATGAAATTAAAAAAGGGTTGCGCGACATATCTGTGTCCAGACCTAAAGCAAGAGTCAATTGGGGTATAGAAGTACCGAATGATAGCTCACAAATTGTAAATTAAAAGTCTTACAGTTTATGGAAATGTTTTCAATTGATTTACTGTTAAACAGATATACGTTTGGTTCGACGCTCTCATCAATTATCTCACTGTTTCCGGATATCCTGATTATAATAATCATTTATGGCCTCCCGATTGTCAGATCATTGGAAAAGATATTCTAAAATTTCACGGCATTTATTGGCCCGCATTCTTAATGGCAGCTGGTCTGGAACCGCCGCGTTCTTTGTTATGTCACTCCCATTGGCTCAAAGATGATTTAAAAATGAGTAAAAGCAGAGGAAATGTTATCGATCCTCTCCATTGTATAGACACCTATACGAGTGATGGCTTTCGATATTTTCTCCTAAGACAGGGTTCACTCCACACAGACTCGAGTCAGTCATAAGTTTGACATAAGTTATCGAATTAATTAAACTTAAATTTTATTCATTAATTTGTTTTGACTTAGATTTCAATGAAGTAAAAGTGAAACAGTATTTAAACGCAGAATTGGCCGACACTTTAGGAAATCTACTCAACAGAAGTACTGCCAAATCATTAAATAAAAATCAAGAGTTCCCTAAATTCTGTTTAAATGACTTGAAAGATATTGAAAGGGATGCCTCACAACTAATCGATTCTATCAGAAATTTGGGGGAAAACTGCAAAAATCATTATTTGTGCGGAAATTTCTATTTAGGAATTAACGAAATAATGGATTGTTTGCGTCTAAACAACATTTTCCTCAATGAAACTAAACCCTGGCTTTTGGCCAAACAGAGTAGTGATGGCCATAAACTTCAATCAATTCTATTCATCACATTAGAGGCTCTAAGAGTCAGTGCAATACTCTTACAGCCAATTATTCCTAATATTTCTGATAACGTTCTAAAAAAACTGAATGTAAACAATTCAAAACGCAAATGGATTGACGCAAAAAACACTTTTAACTCTGAACCTAATTTAGAAACAAATGCTTTAAATCAAAACAACTTTATTTTATTTGCGAAAATCCAATAAATTAGTTATAAAACAACTTATTGTTAATCCATACTTAAAATAAACTATTTTGTGGGCTAACCATAGCTTTCATTCTTCTTATAAATTGACTCAAATTATTTTCCAACTCTTTTATATCACTATTGAATGCATTTAATCGATAAATACATTATTCATAAGTGAAAGCGATATTGGATTTAATAAAAAAAACATTTTATTTATTCGAATAAAAACAAATAGAAACTATGAATATGAATAAAATTAAAGATTTTTGCAAGATAATATTTTAGAGAGAAAATTGGTGCCAAAACTTCTTAAATTGTGATTCAATGTTATAACGCATGCGTTCTGTTGTCAACATTGAATCAAATGCTGTTTATCACTAAAACGTGTTTTTTGCCGGACATTGAAATTAACAAAAAGTAATTAAAATATTTTTAAAACAATATAATTATGTGATTTTTGTCGAAATTTAGCGAAAATACAAAATATTGTTTTAATTGACTTCCAGTGAAATCATGGATTTCCTAATAAAATGAAATGAAATGATTTGTTATGAATTCAATCAAACATTACGTTTGAGAAAACTTTAGAGAAAAAAAACAGATTTTGTGTTTTGCTTACAATTCTCTGTTTTAATGATTTCAGAGAAAACAATTCAATCAAATTGTTTATTATTTTCACTCAATTATTAATTTGTTTTAATTTTGTTCAATATTTTCAATAAATGCATTGATTTTGATATGTGTTTTACTCAAAATTAAAATTATTTTTCGTTTTATTTTGTTATTTATATTTGACATAAGTTTAAAACTTGAGTTTTACTTAAAATTATTTTTTTTTATAAATTGACTTTAATTTGCATTTATTTGAGTAATGACTTTACTCGAGAGTATCCCTCAATTGAATCAATTGCTGGACAGTTGGCAAAAAGACAACAGAAGTTCAGAACAAGTGATTCCTGTTCTCAATAAGTATAGAATTGTTTAACAAAATCTTTGATTTAATTAATCGGTTGTCTCTTCAAAGAATCTCCGAATTAGTGGAAAAACAGACCGAAGCCTATCTGAAGATGGACCCTGATCCTTTTGATGACCGGCATCCGAGTCGGGCTCGACCTGACTGTTCACTCGGACTCGTCCTGAAAACTCTGTTCCGAAACGACGACTTCATGAATAAAGTATTATTTCTTTTCAAGTGATTTGTTTTTAGTTTTGTTTAATTCTATAGTTAGTCAACGATTACGTTATGCATAGGGACGACACAGACCTACACATCGCTGCCTGTCGTCTAATGTTAGACATTTTGCCCGGTTTAGAGACTTCCGTTGTCTTCAATGAAACGGTATTTTATTTTAATTCAATTTTCAAATAATTAATTAAATATTTGTCATTAAAAGGAAGGGTTAGTACAGCGTTTGTTCAATTGGGCAGAAAGTGCTGCCGATCCTCTCCAGTCATATGCGACGGGTCTATTAGCAGCGGCTATGGAAGTGCAGGACATCGCTACCAATTCTAAGGACCAAAACGCAAGACTTTTACCAATTATGTTGAAACGACTCAAAGAACTTCGAAACCGAAGCATTGAAATCAATGAAAACAATTTAAATGATCGGCCATTTGTTCACTTAAATAACAATAGTTTGAGTCCATCCAAAAGCAGTACCAAAACGAAGACCAATTCAAGTGAGGCTTCGAGTGAATCGGCCAACAAAGGAAAGCGAACCCTTCAGTCAAGTTCTCCTGATATGAACAAAAGAAGACGTCTTTCGAGTCCAGTCAATTTTCCAGCTCTGTCCCCCTCAACATATAACAGCGAGTGTTCTAACAGTAGTTGGGCTGAAGTCGAGCCATATATGATTGGCTTCTCTAAAGTTTATCCTTTGACTGAAGAAATGAAACAAAGATTTATTTTACAATATTTGACTCCAATGGGGGACTATCAGGAAATGCTGTGCTTTGTCTTTGAACACAACGCTCTCTCTTTGATTATGCATTACATCGATTTGACTAAAAATAGAGATATAAGACTAGCCTTCGATGCTCTTAAGGTCAGCCATCAATCAATTCATTAATTTTTTTTTCTAAAATATTTGTATTTAGTATTTGGCGTCTCTTTTATGTCATAAGAAATTTGCGTTGGAATTCCTAAACGCAGGAGGTTTACAACAATTACTTCAGATATACCGGCCCTCTGTGGCCGCCACAGGTGTTTCCATTTGTTTATATTATTTGGCATATAATGAGGATGCGATGGAAAAAGTATTGAATCCATTAAATAAACAATAAATTAATAATTTGTTTCTTTAAAAAAGATATGTCTTTTGCCAAAACATGTATTGAATGATTTGGTGGCCTATGCCTTATGGCTACTCGAGTGCTCTCATGACTCGAGTCGATGTCACGCCACTATGTTCTTCAGTCTTAGCTTTTCCTTTCGACTTATTTTAGAGCTGTTCGACAGTCAGGACGGACTCAGAAAATTACTGAATGTGGTATTCAAACAATTCAAACAATTTTCTCATTTTCTAAATGTGTTCTTCATTTCGAAGATATTTCTTTTAGACATCTTTTCTGATGAGACGGAATACACTGAAGACGAGTTATTCACTAAAAGACAAAACGCTCGACACGTTTGCGTTGCACTCAAGCGATACTATGAGGCACACCTTCTGGTTGAAGCAGAAATGTTGCGCCGATCGTCTTCTAGTTTTGAGTCATCCGCTAAAGACTCTCTCGACACAAACGTTCCGCCCTATAAGTCAACCCGTTATAGTTATGATGTAATTATGGAAAGAGTGGAAACTCTTCTGGAACTGATGCCCATAAGAATCAATTGGAAACCTGTCGACGAACTTTTAAAACTGAGTGGAGTTAAGCTTTTGATACAATTGATTGCCGTCTCATTTGATTGGAACTTCACCGGAAAGTATGTCTTCGTTTGTCTCAAAGTATTCCATTAGTGACTCAAATTTCTTATATTCAGAGCTGAAGCTGTAAGGAGTGCTTTGGATGTGTTGGTTGTTTGCAGTGTTACCCCAAAGTTCCAAAACGTGTTGTGCGAAAATGTGCCGGTGGGGGAAGACAATCAAAACACAGTCGGTATAAGGTATGACCATTTTTAGCATTAGAATTCCTTCAACTCATGACTTGATATCAATTTAGAATAATTTTGGCGGCGGCTGAAGGCGAGATAGTTGCAGATCCCGACTGTCAGCGCTCTGCTCTCAATGTTATTATAAACTGTGTCTGTGGACCTATTAGTCGAATCGGTGGTTCTATTGCTCGTCTTTGCGGTGGAAGTGCTAAGAAAAGGTCTTTTCGTAGTGGAGAGGATTTGTTGACTAAAATGTGGAATTGTGTTCGAACTAATAATGGAATTATGATCTTGTTGAATCTTCTAATGGTAAAGACACCGATAACAGACGCCGACTCAATTCGAGCTCTAAGTTGTAAAGCCCTGTGCGGTCTGGCGAGGAGTGAAACCGTTAAACAAATTATTTCAAAACTTCCACTCTTCACAAATGGACAGTTGCAGTCATTAATGAAAGAGCCTATTCTTCAGGACAAGAGGACAGAACACATTAAGTTTTGCAAATATTGTATTGAACTCATTGAGAGAGTGACCGGATCTCCAGTGGCCACAAATTTAGAGACTTCGATCGCAAATATTAGTAAAGTTAGTAATGTTTTGTTTTAATGTTTAACTGTTCTGACAATATATTTGGTCATTTAGGCAGAAGTGGTCGCACAAACCAGGATTCAATTCAACGAAAAAGAGTTACTTCAACTCATTTATCACCATTTAATCAAAAAAGGGTTGACCAAAACGGCACAATTACTTCACAATGAAGCAGATCTTCCAACTGTGAGTCCCAATAGAAGCGTGAGTTTATGGCCAATAACTCCCGTTTCGCACAATCGAGTGGTAAGTCTTAATATTGTCTTCAATAGAATCTTAATTAATATTTTTATTGTTAGTCACGTCCCATATCGACAGCTCCTCTTCCGAGCACTCTATCGACAGCACCAACTAATGCGTGTACTCTGACTCCAGTGATATCCAATACTAGTCTTCAAAGTGTGAATATGTCTTCAAACACTCAGTCCCCGAGTTTTCCGATTCGTATTCATCGGCCAAATCCGAACCGGAGTTCTATTAAAAACCCTTTAAGTGTTAGAAAACTTCAGTCAACGACTCATCCCTCGTCTCCAATCATAAAGAAACTCAACGAAATGTCTAGCAGTCAAACTCAACCCATTTCCACCATTTCTTTAGACTCAATTGTCACCGAATATCTTCGTAAACAACATGCCCTCTGCAAGAATCCGGTGGTGACCTGTCCTCCCTTTGATTTATTTACTCCTCATAGATGTCCGGAACCTTTGAATAGAGATTCGGCGCCACTCAATATAACTACTCGTATCCAAAGACGATCTATATTTCCGCGCTTTGGTGGACATAATGGGTCTAAAATGGACCGCAAATTTATTTACAGCCGTTTTCGACCCATCCGTTCCTATAGAGACCCGGAATCTTCCAGTAGTTTTTCGAGCTGTGCTTTTTCGGTCAGTTTTAATATAGTTTTATTTAATCCATTTGTTAATTTGAATATATGGTTGTGCAGTATGTCGACCAATTTCTCTTCTTGGGAACCCTGAGCGGGGAATTGGCAGCATTTAACCTCCACAGCGGAACAGTAAGTCCTTTAATTTAAATTTGCTTTAGATTTTATATTAAGATGTGATGCATTGTATAGCTTGAGGCCACCTATTCCTGCCACGAGTCAGAGATCACACATATCGAACCCTCGAGGGTAAGCCTTTCTTAATTAAATCCCATTTTATTTCAATCTTTTTATTGTAAAGGACGGCAAACTAATATTGACGTCCTCTCTATGGCGCCAACCATTGTCTGCGTTATGGACTTTTACTGATGTCTTCGAAATGAAGTATTTCTTAATTTAGTTTTTAGAAAATGATTTTAATTGTAATTGTTTTAAGACTACCCTTTCGTGAAGACTATTACGTAGAGTTCGGTAAACAGACTCAGGACAAAGTATTAGGAACAAAGGATTATGCGGCACATGTATGTAATACATCTATTTTTAATAGTCTTTAATTGTTTTTGTTTAACAGTTATATGACTTGACTACGGGTCAAATGCTGCACACCTATCAGGACGAGAATCTGTCCAATCGTTATGTCAAGAATAGAGCCACCTTTCATCCGACCGATGACCTAATACTCAATGATGGTGTGCTTTGGGACCTCCGAAGTGCACAACCTGTCCATAAGTTCGATAAATTCAATCAACACATTAACGGAGTTTTCCATCCGAACGGTCAGGAAATCCTTTCCAACTCAGAAATCGTAAGCTTTTTCTCTTTTATTTTCAAAAAAATTGGTATTAATTTTTTTACAATTTAGTGGGACATCAAAACATTCCATCTCTTGAAGACAGTTCCCGCTTTGGATCAGGTCTTTATTTTTAATAAAATATTTGTCAAATCTTATAATATTCATTAAAATAAATTTAGTGTCGAATCAAATTCAATAATATCGGAGATGTTATATACGGAGGTATTTCTTATGAATAGTTTTAAATTCTGTAATAAAACGAAATCTTTTCAGCCGTTTTCGAAGAGGAGAACTCTGAAGAAGAGGAACAATCAAAAAGTCCTTTCGGTTCATCGTTTCGAACATTCGATGCTTACGACTACTCCAGTATTGCAACCATTGATGTGAAGCGAAGTATTTATGATTTGGCTGTAGATCCGGGCGATTGTTATATAGCTTTAGTAGAGAATCAGAATACGAGGGATACCTTCGCTAATGAAAGTGTGGCCCGACTTTTTGAAATCGGCCGCTCCAAAGAAGACGACGACGAAGAAGATGATGAGGACGAAGATGAAGAGGAGAATGAGGTCGCAGATGAAGACACTGACGAAGACGACAATCTCGATGCCACTGAAGATTTTGATCTGGAAAATGGCGAATCAGGTGATAGCGATGGAGAGCATAGCAATGACTCAGAGTCGGGAGATTCTGACGGTTTAGATGACGGTATGCTTTTGTTGTCTGACCACTCAACTGATCATTCGAGTGATGATGAAGTTGTTTATCAGTTAAATAACGAATAGTTTGTCATTCAATTGAATAATAATTTATTTTTTATTAATAATAATAATAACAATAAACTGAATCGAAAAGTGATCACAAATTGAAAAAATTTAACAAATTTTTTATAACTATAATTACAATTGAAATCCTAATCCTATTCACGCATTGATAGGACTCATGTCCTCTCTTTACGACCTTTTCTTTTATTCATTTTATCGGAACAGTCGGGACAATACCATTTGCCTTTCGGCGATTGGGTTATTCCAACGCATCCGTAATGAAACCATTCCTTTTGGCACTGAAAAAGACAACATTTATTCCAATAATATAGGTATCACTTAATGTCTTACGTCTTCGTTATCACAAGCAATCATTTCTCCGTAGGAAACGTTATTACAAATGCAATATCGGGGCTCATTCGGGTCATATGTCCAGTCAGGCGCTCCATTATTATCGCTGTTCGGCGCCTCAGAACTATTGTCTTCGAAATTAATGTGAGAATTAGAGGCCGTGTCTGAGCCATACTGACTAGTTCTGCTCCTTTTATTGGCACGGCCTGATTGACCCGATTTATTACCCGGTGGCAAATCATATCCATAGCCCAAAGAATTGGACGACCGATTCATTGGGTCTACAGTGGATGAGTTGCTAATCGGGTGGTCTCGCAATGGATTAAAGTTATAAATGTTATTAAATCCAGAATTAATGGCTTCATAGCTGGCCTTAAGACTGGCTGTTCGTCTCCCCATTTGCATCTATTATATTATTACACAAACTATTAGATTATATTCTCTTAATTTTTCAAATATGAAACAATCAAAAAAGAACTGTTTATTGCGTTTAATTAAATATACTTAGAATTTGTATTTCAATGAAATAGGAATTGAAAATAGGAATTCCCTCTCAGTTCTAATATTATTGCGATTTTTGTGTCGATTGAAAGTCAATGCAATTCCTCTTTCATTAAAATTCTAAGTATTGTTATTTCGGCAAAAAAACAATTGTTTCAATTGAGGGATGGGATGAGGGATGGGTCACATTTTAATGAGAAAAGAGATTGAGAGTAAAACCTGTTGTGTGGCGGCGATGGCCTGTGAGGCGGCCGCTGCAATGGCAGTGTTCCCCAAATTGCAGCCGAAACGAGGTAGTGGTGCAGTCGATGTACTGGTCTTTTCAGGGACAGAAACCGATGAATTGGAAGGTATGAGCGGTGAGGGTATGGAGGGATTACTGCCGTTCGACTGATTAGCATTATTTGCGTTAACGACAGCTAATAATGGAGTGAAAGCGTTTGCATTCAAACGATTCGATGTTATATTAGAACTGGTAATTACTCCACTCGGAAGGGGACTCGTATTAGGGACTGACCCCCGATATACTTCCTGAGTGATTGTTGAGAGGAGTTTCTCTGATGTGGAGGCAATTTGGGGTCTCTCGGGATGAGGGCTCGAGTAGGAAGTGTTGTTTGTATTGACATTATTGTTATGAAAGGTATACTTTCTCTTCTCTCTGACATGATTTACAGCAACGGGCGGCGGGTTATCCAACTCTAACGACCCTATAATAAGGCAAACTATATGTAAGTCAATGGTAAAGAGTGAATCATTAGTGAAGACCGACTTCTTTCGAGAATTTCGGTGATACCCGCGTTGTCGGCTTCCAATTCAATTTTGAATTTTTGCAACTCTTGATCTAAACGTCTCAGGTATTTATCGACCAATTCGTATATTTGATTGGCTAACGAAACCTTTTCCTCCGCGTCTTCTAATGTCTTATAGTAGTCCTAAAAGTATTGACCAATTTTTTGTTCAATACTTTAAGCCTTAAATTATAGGCATTTTTGGAAATCTGAACAAAACCTGTTTTATTCTGTCGTATTCGATGTCTCTCTGCTCTGTTTTCATATTCTTGGCGTTTGTAAAGAACTGCTTACTCTGTTCCTCTAAGCTGTCCATTGCGTCTATTCGTCCAAACAAAACATTTTTATAATTAGTTAACAATTTTGATCAAAATTCAGTTCTTTTATCAGAAAATTAGTTTAGATTTTGGCCAATAATTGAGTCTTTGGTTTAAGTTTTAATTATAAAAATTTAAAGAAAATGAGTTAAAGAATAGTTTTGGAATAAAATTGAAGGATATATATATGGAGAGAGAGGTCTGATTGTAAGGAATATGTCTTACTATGAACTTGAAGATCCATTTCACGCATTTCTGTAAACCGATCTCTGA
>JAQFZI010001320.1:0-10328 GCA_034695605.1 Eupelops occultus | reverse complement strand
AATCCACTACATCTAAGGTTTACAATGGTATATATCTTATGCCGAAATTAGACTTCTTAATAAGCATGTTTCCGATTGAGTGCATACCACGGCATAAGTCAAAAGGTACCTTACTTTAGCCAAGAGATGTATTTACTGTCATTCTATTACTTTTAGGAAAATATTAACCTTATTATTGAAATTGAAGTCAACACCAAATATGCATTTAATTTATCCAAAGATCGATAAAAAAAATCAAATAAAATTTCAATTACAGAAAGAATAGTTGTATGCATACAAAAGTAGATTTTATTATTAAGCGCTTATTTCTGCAGAGATACCAAACAAATGTCGACTTTAATATATTAATTAGAGGAAACCTTGTTTCAAGCGCCACTTGTTTCAAGCGCCAGCACATACACTATCAATGTATCAGCTATGCAGCTGGCGCTTGAAACAAGGTTTCCTCTATATATAATTTATCAAAAGAATTGGTTCATTTAAAACAATAATATTGAATCAATAAATTAAGAGTAAAATAATTTTATAATTATTGTATAAATTTAATTTAGATTTAGATTTGAGTAATTTTATTTAATGTGAAGTATTCAATAATGAGTTAATCAATAACCGGGTCTTTAAACCGGGTCTTTAAACCGGGTTTAAAAAACTATTATATGAGAGAGAGATTTATATACTGTCCGATGAGTGGCACTAAAACACTATATATTCCTTGTTTACAAAAAAAACATTGATTTGTATCTGAATTTTAAATCAATTAATAGATATTAAAACCATATTTTGTTGTCATTTAATAACTTCTTCAAAATATAAGAATATTATTTTAAATCTAACAAACCATTGGATCAATTGATTCATTATTTGAATCAAATCTGAAGCAATACCTTTGAGAATATTAAACGCAAACCAATAAAAGTCAAACATATTTCGCAATAATTCAAATCATTGCAAAAGACATTTGAATTAATTGAACGAAAGTTTGATTAATTCATTTGTTTAACGCATTCTCTGTCGGAATCGACACTTAATTCATATACCAGAAGATAATGGCAGCAAATCAAAGGTCACGACTATTTGGAACAGCTCTTCGTTTCAACTCTGACCGCGAATTCAAGTCTATATTCTGAGCGACAAAAATAAATACAAAAATATATTCATTTCCTTTCATTTATTTGTAAATCCTTTTGAATTTAAAAATATTTTTCCTTATTTTGATTTATTTATCATCTATTGATTTAATGGTAAGTCTTTTGCAATAATTGGTTTTGAAATCAGTTACCAATTGTCTGATTGTAGGAACAAAATAAAAGTTTTGGTAATTCTTCGAACTTTTGCCGACAATCGGAAGTTAACGACAATTTTGTCGACAACTCTAATGACTCGCAATCAGACAATTTGATGGATGTTTTGGACAATTTCCGCGAGAATTGGAAGAAAGAGTTGCAAATAAATAAGAATTACAATAATTTTGACAATAATTTAGAGTAAGAATAGTTTTTAACAATTGAGTCAATACTTAATCATTAAAGTTATAGAGAAAGCGATCAGTTATTAACAGACATAGAAATGAAAGCAATGGATCTCTTTAAAGAAGGAGTTCTTCTGGAGAGAAGAGGCAAACTATACGATGCGGTCGCTTTCTATCGAAGGGCCACTCAATTGGTTCCCGATATTGAGTTCAAAATGTATCGAATGGAGACTCAAATGCAATCCTCTGATGAAAGTGTTGTCAGTCCTGGCCTCGAATCGCACTCCAATCCGACGGATATTCCCACAGAAACTTATGATGACTTCGATATCAATGACTGCGATCTTATTTCAAGATTTGTTCGTTTGAATAGCGATGAGTTCGGGAATGTCTTCATTTGTTCTCCACAACAGCCGACTCAAAGGACACACTTTTCGTCTCTTCCTTTTGAAGTGGTTCTCAATATACTTAAATGGGTATAAAACTAATGAAAAATTAGCTCAAGATCTATTTAAACACCAATTGGTTTGCAGATGGTTTCCAATGAACTGGACTTAAGATCTCTGGAAATATTTGGTTCTGTTTGTCGTGGATTTTATATCGCATCCCGTAATTCATTATTTAATTTAATTTGTATCTTATAATCAATGGTTAATCTTGAGGTGATTCCGAAATCTGGCGTCTGTCCTGTTATAACACATGGGGTGTTTCGAACCCTACTTTGGTCTCAAATTATGGCAATAATTGGCGCCATATGTTTGTGGAAAGAGTTCGGCCCAATTTCAACGGCGCTTATATTAGTCGCACCACTTATATAAGACAAGGAGAAGCATCGTTTCAAGACGTCCACTATAGGCCGTGCTATTTGGTTGAATACTACAGATATCTCAGATTCTTTCCCAACGGTTTGCAAATTATTCGCTGTTTTCAAAAAATACGAATTGATTTGAATTTTTATTAAAGGATTGGTCTTAATGTTGACCACTGCCGACGACCCGCAACAAAGTTTGCCACTACTCCGATATCGAAAGCCTAAGAACAGTAACGTTTTAGTGGGAAACTACCGCATCAATGGTCAGACCATTTCTATTGTCCTCAAACGAGACTATGTCTCAGAAAGCAGTCAATTGACGCGAAAGTATAAAAACAAAAGTCGAGAAAAAGGTGTGTCCACTCAAACATTCAACATATCGCTGGACGTGCGTACAGTTAAGAAACGCCGCAATCATCAGCTTATTTGGAGAAACTATTCGGTGCTCTATAAGAAGCCTAATGGACAGGAAAGTGCTACTTCTTTCGACCTGACAGCCAACAGATTCCCCTCCTTTTGGTTCTCTCGAGTCAAGAGTTATGTATCGGAAGTCGAATACAAACTAAACTGAATTTTTGTCTGAATTACTGACGCATTCGCTATAATTATATCAAAAGTTAATATAATGTTTGACTTCTTTTGAAGTACTTTTTAAAAAAATGGTCTCATTTTTAATGAGAAATGTATTACTTTTCAAAACAATATTTTGCGATAAAATAACAATTTTTGGTTATCTGTGATTTTGATTTAAATGTTTTAAATTTTGGATCAGAATATTTGTCACTTAATTCCATTTCAGAGGAAGTCCTCACAATATTCTTAAATATCTAACAATTATTAATGTTTTGCTTAAAAGCGCTGTTAAATCAGTTAATTATTTGATTTAATTATTAATAATTAAAGTGTTTATCGACTGTTTGTAACATAAATTAAAATTTGAATAAAAACATGTTATGAAGAATATGTTTCACAAATAGGTTGGTTTAGAATTACATTTCAGTTATTATTCAATATTTGCTTTCAATTGACATTTAGTTATAATTTGTTTTCAAAAAAATAGTTAATTTAATCCCTTTTTACAACTTATGACAAAATAGTATCATTTTGTGGTATAATTGACCCAAATATTCATTTAAATAACAAATTTTAACAAAAAAGTTTTAAAACTTAATGAAAAAATGAAGATATTATTGGAATAAAGCAAATCATAGGTTATTTAGAATTGTAGTCAAAATATCACTCATTAAACATAAAAACGCTATAATTCTTTCAAATGTTAAGCATTGAAATCAAAATTAATTTATTCTGTTGGCAGTGATGTTAGAGAAAAATTATCCGAATCATTATTACTAATATATTAGAGACTATTCGAGTAAAACTTTGGAAATAAATGCGAATTCATCGCAAATAACAGAATGATAGACTCGTCATTGCCTTAACGACAAACAAATTAATGATAAATTCTGTCCAATGATATCAAAAGTCTGGTTGAAGTGAAAAAAAACCAAACTTTTGTTGTGAAACCGATTGTGTTCTTACAATAGACTTCATTCAAATTAACAAAAAACACATTTTCAATAGCAAAACATTGAATAAAAGTGAATATTTGATTAATCATCAGTAAAACAGAGCTTAAAAATATTCTGAGACTTGAATTTTCTGTTCAATTAATTACTGAAATATGGCAGTCAGTTGTGGCGGTTCTGTTATTAAAATCGTTTTATTCGTCTTTAATGCTCTTTGGGTCGTAAGTAAACCTAATTTACTACCAATTTTTAAAATTATTTTCGAGGAAAACCTTGAAAATGGATTCCAACAGCTTTTGAAAAATTATCGGAAAGAGAAAAAAAATAAAAACTTATTGAATTCGGAGTTTAATGTTTTAATGTTTTTATTTATAATAAGACTAATAAAACATTTTTATCACAAAATTGATAAAAAAATTGTGTCCAAAAGACAATAGAAAAGTGTCGGTAAAGATAGTGTTGTATAGCAGCCAAGCTATACAAACAATTGTTATCTAGATTTATTTGTTTAATAAGATTTTACGAAGAAAGTCAGTTTTTATAAATATTTTTAGGCCTGTGGAGCAGCAATTATATACCTGGGGGTTCGGGTGCTTCTCAAGTATAACACTGATATAGCAGATGTGATCAAGGAAACACCAAGGTATGTGTTTAAATTTAAATCAAGTAGAGTTCTAATGAAAATTTCAATGTAAAAACTTTTGAATGTATTTTGAATGTATAGCCATTCAGCGATAGTACTGATAACTGCGGGGGGACTCATACTTGCCATTAGTTTTCTGGGATGTTGTGGTGCTGTTAAAGAGAACTATTGTATGCTCAACACTGTAAGCAAATTAAGTTATTTGTCTCTTAAATCATGGAATTGAAAGAATATTCTTCTTAATGAATAGTATGGAGGTCTTATATTTTTATGTTTGGCGGCACAGGGAGTGGGAGCATATATGTCCATTAAATATCAATATGATGTGAGTAATATTCACGGATTACTAAACATTGTTTTGTTGTTTTTAAACCTTAATCTTTGTCTCATTTTCTGGAAAAAAGTTGGAGAAATATGCGGCGGACGGCATAAACTCTGCAATGGAAGCATATGATTGGCAAAAATCAGATAATGATCCAGCAAACAAAGCTATCAATGAGTTTCAAAAACAATTGCAATGTTGTGGCGGCAAAACTCCTTCAGACTGGGATTACCCCGTTAAGCCAGATCATATATTAGGTTTGACTGATTAATACCCATTCCTTATCTAAAGTCAATTTTAATAAAAGGACAATACCCATCCTCATGCTGTGCAAAAAAATCCGATTTGACTGATAGAAACCGATGTCCCGCTAATGCAGCTTATGTGAGATTATTAAAAGTGAGCATGTAACATTCACTAATTTTTGATTGCTTGGTAATTGAAACAGAAAAAAGGATGTGTGGACGCAATGATTGATTATCTTCAGCTATATGTCGGAAGTTTAGGTCAGTTTTATTACCATTTAATTGAATATTAAATTCTGATTTAATTTTTAATAATATTCAGGTTATATTGCTATTGGAATTGTCCTGGTCGAATTACTCGTCCTAATATCTGCCTGTTGTTTAGCACGAGATATTCGTGGCAGGTATTCCTCTTATGCCGCTCCAAAGGCCAGAGCGTAGAAAACTTTTGTATTATTTGTAGCATTAATGACATAAATCAGAGGTTTAGTCAAAAATAGGACTAATTTAGTGGTAATACTTAAGAACAGCGATTGTCTTATAATTTCATTCTTTCATTAATTTTGAAAAATTTAAAGTCATTTAAAATCGATTTCAAAGAAAGTGTTAATTATTATTATTAATGAATTTTTATTATAAATAAATTCAAAACTTTAACATAATTTTAGTATTGAATGAAATCTTTGATGAATTGGTGATAAATACCTCAACTAATGATTCAATGTCTGTGTCGATGACTCTTTGATGAATGAGAGCTTCTCTCTGTTGATGGAGAATATCGATGTCTTTTATCTTTATCTCTACTACTCTTATGCTTTTCATCTGACCTATGATTGCGATCTCTATCACTATATTTATCATAATCTCTATGTCTTTCTCTATCCCTTTCTCTGGTCTTTTCTTTGGAACGACTTCTGGATCTTTTCGATCGTTTGCTTCGATGTTTGTCTCTTTCAGGCATTTGATCATCAGATTTATGTCTTCGATTGGTTTTACCGGTCGGTACCATCACTTGATACTCATTGTCATCATAAACATAACCATAATTTTGATCAGTTCTCTGTCCAAAAGCACTGTCTTTCAATTTGAAGTTATCTCTGGGTTTCTCATCCAATTGTTTCTTGTCTTTAAAGTCTTTGACAATAGTAGCGCCCTTTCCTTTGCCAAACCATTTGATTTTAGAGACCGATTGGCTAAAGTCGACGTGAATTCTTCGGTCATCTATGAGGACGTTATCCATTTTGAAGTACGCCTTTTCGCAGTCCTCCTCTCTTTCAAATTCAATGAACGCGTATTGAAGAGATTCACTCGTTTTCTGATCGCGAATCACTTCACAGCTTGAAATGGCTCCGAAACGAGAAAATATTACTTCTAAGTCATCCTCTTGAGTCACGGGATTTAGTTTACAGACAAACAATACATTTTCGGGCGGCTTTACGTCCGCATCGGGAATGTCGCCAATCATTTCTAACACTAATGCTCTCTCTTTGGCTTCTTTTTCTCGAATCATTTCTGCGACCTCTTCAGCTGTCTTTCCGTCGGTGTCATTGATATCTTCATTGACACCAATCCGATCTGATTTAAGCATTTCTTCGGATACTTCGGGTGATTTGGGCGGTATTTCAAGACCTTATATTAAGAATAATATGACTGAATTGTCAGAATGAATAGTATCTTACCGGTCGGGTTAGGGAACGGGTCATCCAGAATAACGGTATGAGTTATGAGAATATCTTTAAATGGTTTATTCTGAGTATCGCATAGCGTTTCATTAAACTGATCCAAAACTTCAAAGCCTTCAACGACATGACCGAAAACAGTGTGCTTACCGTCCAAATAGTCTAAGTTGTCGGACAAAGTGATGAAGAATTGAGAGCCGTGAAGACCTTCGCCATTGTTGACCATTGAAATCATTCCTTTCTTCTTGTGTTTGATTTTTGGCTTCACTTCCATTTCAAAGAATCGGGCGTTTTCTCCATAAAGATGGAGGAATATAGACTCCCCTCCACTTCCTGTGCCAGTCGGGTCACCCGACTGTGCGATGAAATTGTGTTCAATTGTATGAAATTTACAAAAGTTATAGTATTTTATTTGACATAACTTTAGAAAATTAAGACAAGTTCTCGGCCTCTCTTTAACAAACAGATCAACGGTTATATCGCCGATTGTAGTCTCGATTATGAGAGACATTGTTGTCGATTAATTAGCGGACAATTGTGAGCGGTTTTGGTCTTTAATTTAAATCAAATAACAAATTTTTGAATCTCTATTAAACACGATTTTGTTTGGTTTGAAATAAACAAAACAAAGTTGTGGTCAAAAATCATTTATTTTTGTACATATTTTCTACAAATATTTAGTGTGAACTTAAACTCTATTCTACTATGAATTCATTCATAAACACCATTCCTTTAAATTAGGGTAACTTTATTTTTCAACTGTAAGATACTTTCACTTTTGAATAAGATTGTTCTTGGCAATATTTGGCAATATTTAAGAAATTGTGAAATTTATTTATTTTTCAAGAATTAAAATAAAATAAAATGATTTGATTAATGAAAAAGGTTTGAGTTATGTCTCACTTATGGCTCACTTTCTCCAATCAGAGTCGAACTCAGGGTTCATATCAGTGGCAAAGAATCGGTGTCCACCCTTTCTCTTGTCTGGCCTAAAACCATATCCTGACCTGGGTTTGTGTCGGGTGCTGTAATGACAAAATGAAGTGCCAGTCGTTTGATCGATTTTCCTTTGGAGGGGATCACTCGAATCTGATTCTGAGGGGTGGTCATTACTAGTGTCGCCTTTCATTTCCTGATTATTTTGCATCCAATTCTGAACAAATTTGATGGCATTCAACTGTTCCAACGACTGTTTGTTCTTCGGATTATTTGGACAGATCTCTCGATGACGATGAGCGTTGCGCAAAGAGATAGCAGTGGCGGTACAAATCTGTCCATCAAACCATCCACACTTGAGTTTGATGTGTTGAAGCCATCCCTCAATCTCTTCATTCAAATGAAAGTAACGCCTGATATCAAATTGTTTGCCATCGATTGGACACTTGGCATCAAATTCTGATACTTTCTTCATACATCGATAGCATGCGTTGTGAGAACACCCCGAAAGCCCGACCCCGTCGTCCAAAAGCATATTACAGATACAGCATTTGGCACCCGTCGGTATTTTCAAGCCGTTAGCGTTTGTGGCGATTAACAAAAGATCAAACCCCATATTTTAAATTAAACCAACGATTAATATATTTTTAAATTAATTAATTGAAAAACAGTTTATTTTTAAATATATATTTAGAGAACGCATTGTTTAAACTTTAAATGCTTTAATTGTTCAAACTTATATTCCTAGGTATATAAGCTCATCTATAACACTAGTGAATCGCTTCTTCTTCTTCTTCTATTAAGATCTGAGTACTGAAACAATTCTTAAGTATTGATGAACTTAAATAATTTAAGTATATTTATTAATAACCAAGTTTATTATTGAAACAAAATTAATAATCCATTACAAAAGCAAAAAGAATTGATTTTTTGTGATTAAATTTTGATTATTTTTTTATAATTTTTATAATTTAGATCATTTTGGATAAAATTTTTAAAAAAATATCCCGGATAATTTATAAGTGATGATTAGTAAATTTTGAAATAAATTTGCTAAATATCCAAATGATTGAAAGCCGTTTCCATTGAGATGCTCTTGTTAAATGCTTGTTAAATGCTTTTTCCATAAGTATTCGCATTCATTGATCTTTAATCCGATTCGGAATTTGGTGTCAGATTTCGGTTCGGAAGTAATTTCATAGTACGGAGCGATTACATTATTATTAATTGTGAAATATTTTGGCCATTGGGTGCCCCTCTGCGGTGACGGAACACTGTTTACACAAAAGGCAAACCGTTTTAATTTTTCACAAAGTTTTGATTTTTTTTCAATTAAAAAACAATTTATTAAAAGCATTAAATCATTTGAAGAGAGTTATGAAAATTATAGCAATTAATGATTAAAATTCTTCCATAATTTTGAACAAGCTATTTTTATTTTTAAAACTTACCCAGTTTTGGCGAAGTCAGTCAAGAATTGTATCATTTGATTGGATATTTCTAAATCTCTTTCACTGAATATATTTTTAGGAAAAATAAAGGGTAATCCAAAAGTGGGAATTATATCTGATCCGTGACAAACACCCATCCATTTTGCACAAATTGGAAGTTCCATAGACTTGTGATTGTAATGATATTCATATACATTACTCGTGAAGTCACTGTTCTTGAAAAACTCTTTGGCAAATATAAGAGAAGGACAGGTTAAGTAGTAGTCGCCAATAGCTATACCAATAGTACGTCTCAACAAATCAAAGTCATTCTCGTCGGACAGTCCTGTAAAATAAAATTTAGCGACATCTTGTCCATTGACTGAAACATTTGCTAGTAAATCTTCTGATAACGTAACAAGCTCATCAAAAGCCTCGCTAAAACTTAGATTTTGCGGTTTTACAAGATGATATTTGACTACATCTACAGCAAAAGGTAGCAAGAAACCACCCTCATCACTTGTTGTGCTGATCATAAGATTTATATTTCTATTGAAATCTTTAGAAGAAAGCATTTTAATTGGCATTTGAGGCAAAAACTTTCCATCGATTACAACATTTGGGAAGACTTTGAAAATATTTTCATTCATTTGGGGGAAGCTTTCAATTGAGGCTAACTTTTCCGGTTCTATATTCTTCAGACATTCCATTATTTTAGGCGTTATTTCGTTTTCATTTTGTTCGTCTCTACAACCGATAAGTTCTGCCCCTTTCCTCCACTTCTTGATATGATCTGATGGTGTGTCCCGAATAAAGTTATAAATATAAGCGCCTGAATTCATAATTGCATTTTGGAATAGGTTTCGAGAGACAGGAGATAATAAGTGGAGACTAACAGACCAACTGCCAGCACTCTCTCCAAATATTGTAATTTTATCAGGATCACCACCGAAATATTTGATATTATCTTTAACCCATTCCAAAGCCAATGCCTGGTCAAAAAGACCGACATTTCCGGGCGCGTCATCATTTGCCGAATAGAGAAATCCCAAAGCATTCAATCTTTAGAATATATGACAAAAAAAGTTAATAAATTCTTAAATAGATTTCAATCGATTATAGTATTAAGTATGAAATTAGTTATATTTCATCATGATACAATAATTATAAAATATTTGAAGTGCATAGTACAGAGCCTACGAAAAAAGCGTGTTTGAACCCAAGCTTTAAAATTATTGAGCTTACTCATCAAATAATGTTTTCGATAC
>JAQFZI010001319.1:0-10336 GCA_034695605.1 Eupelops occultus | reverse complement strand
GATTTGAATCCAGGTCTTAGTTATGGAGTTGTGATTATTTCAGCTTTTCCTGAAATAGGTGACTACCTCAACATCACTACCAAGGACTGCGGTATTGGATATGTCCCAGAAATGGCTGACGACAAATGCTTTAATTGGACAAAATTAATTGACCCGAATGTAGAAGGATCAAGTTTAGCTAATGGAAGGCTTGCTCATGAATATGATGTGCGATTTGTTGTACCAATCATTGTGTGGGGCAAGAAAAATGGTTCTGTGGGTGAGGATGCACTATTTGATAGCAAAACAGACTGTAATATAAATACAAAAGACAATTTAACTATACAAATGCAATCACTATATTAAATCATTACTTTAAAATAAGTTACAGTTTTTAATATAAAATTGAAATGACCATAACTATTGAAAAATTGCTTCAAAAAAATATTTTGTGTTAATATTCTTATTGACTAGCATTTTTAATAATTTTGTTGAAAATTTGGTAGACGTAGCTTGAAATTTTTGATTTGGGCGTGGTCAAAAAATGTAGGCGGAGACAGTTCAAATCTAGTAAAATTTAATTCCCTATTAGTCCTGAACAAGAGAATATAATTATATTAAAAATAAATTGCATTTTTCGGTTGCTATCAAATAGTGCATCACCACCGGTTCTGTGTAAGTAAATTATAAATTCTTCTTTGCCAGTCTTTAAACACTAGGGGATTATTTTGAAAATGCCAGACCCTTTCGCCACAAATAACCTAGTTAATAAATAAAAATAGTTAAGTCATATTTTCCTTTGAAACATAATTTACAATTTAGCGAACTTGAGATGCACAAGTATTGCCTTGGTACAGTGATTAATGAACACTGGGTTCTAACCAGTCGTTATTGCAGCCAGTAAGTTAGCATTGTGTTATAGCTAGGTCATTAAAACAATTGAATTTAATTTATTTAGGAAAGATGATAATTTGATACAGAAATTTGAGAGATTAGAGTATGTGATTTATCCTGGCACTAAAGATTTCAATGTTGCAATTAAAGAGCCCAGAACTTACAATGCAACTCAAGCTGTTGAAATCATGGTTAGAGAGAAAGAATTAATCATGCTCAAGTACGATAAGAAGATCAGGTTGACTAACAATTCAGTTACGAATAGTGTGTGTTTGCCCAAGTTGAGAACTAAGTATGCTGACAATGAAATAGCCCAATTATCTGGATTTGCTTTCAACATGGATGAGGGGAACAAACCAAGAAATGATAAAATTCATGTTGGCTGGGTTGAATTTTATCGTAATGCTAATAAACCTGATTCCCTAGAGGTTTCATATTATGTTCAATTCAACCTTGGACAACTTGGATGTATTGTAAGCATTTAACTACTATATTTTAGTTGAATTGATATTGATTAATTTCAGGGTGCAATTGGAAGTCCATTGATTCAGTATGTAAACGATAGGGCAGTACTAATTGGCATTTTTGAATCAAAACTCAATAAAATTGATTGCAGAGAAAAATACCTCCAAACAGTTGATTTTAGTAAAGTGTCCAAGTACATTCCTAAAATTAACGAAACTATCCTGAACAATCCTTAGTTTATCTAAAGATACAGTAAGATTCCTAAACTTTACAATTTTTAATACAATTTAGACTCTTAAGCAATGTTTGCACTGACACTCAACAAGTTTTTTCTTTATCTAAGTTTCACTGGCTAAAGTGTCCATGTTCAAGGCTTAATGTGCTGTTTTGATAGTTTAAGGTGAAAATTAATAGAGCACTACATGTGTTTGTGGCGCGAAATTAAGTTTTGCCAAGCTAAATAATTTTAGTTTAGTTTAAGTGTAAGTCTCAGTGAAAACATTGCTTTTGGCCTAAAGTTAAAGTATAGGAACTTGGTCTTATTTAACCTTACACAAGTAGAATATAGTTTTATTATTATTTTAATACTTATTTCTTTTAATGAACTTGTATCTGAAGAATAAAATGTTAAATTTGTTTGAAATTAATTTAATGATCTTGATTAAATTTTATTGCTTCGAACTTAAACTTATTCACTGAATGTAACACAAAATAAAATTTTAAACATTTATTCACAAAAATATCTATTCAATTTTGTTTGGGTTATTTTAATTTTTTCCCTAGCTATTTAGTATTTAAATAGATATCCGCATTAAAAAAGGATATTCATATAATTGAAGTTCAATGTCATTAAAATATTGAGGAAATTATAATAAATTTTATGCAAATATTATAATCAATTATATGTCAAATATATTCAAGAATATGATTACAAATAAGTTTAATAGTTGTAAATTGATTCTAGATATTCTTGCAAATATTTTTCACTCAAAAATTAGTCAGTTTTCATATTTGTTAACATTGATCGTGCACAAAATTATACAGTATATAATTGCCTCTTTCTCGCTTTAAAGAAATAATTAATTGGTATCCATAATTAGATTTTAATATTAAAACTATCTTGGTTATCACCTAAGTATACATTTCTCAAGAATTTTATTATTTAAAAATATGACCCTCTCATTGAATAAAGGTAAGTTTAATATAATTAATTTTATGCTTAAAGAATGATTAAAATAGTTTGCTTGGCACTGGCAATTTATATTTTTGGAGTTGGTGAAACGAAAGCATGTCCAGCTTCGGATTTAATCCAACCATGCAAATGTGAATACAATGGGATTTATTGCGATGGAAATACAGACATAGATTTGGTCAATATTTTCCAAAAACTGAGTAATAAATTATATAAATCTGAGAAACACTTCAACGCATTTCAATTGAATAATACGGCGATAACTCAATTGAAAGAAAACACATTCAAAGACATCACCTTTGATGAGATATTAATTAAAAATTGCAAGAGTCTTATTACAATTGATAGGAATGCCTTCGATCAAACTAACCTGGTAACAATTCTCAAAATAAATGACAATCCTCGACTTTCTTCACCGGATAACTCAATATTTGAAATGATCTCCAAATTTACTAATTTAGAAGAACTTTCTCTAATGAATAATAATTTAACGGAAATACCTTCGAACGCATTTCAGACAATTAACGGATATCAGGATAATTTGAAAACCATAAAAATTGGTGGTAGTTCAATCAAGAAATTGGGAAATAATGCATTTTCTTCACTAAATGGCCTAGAAGTCCTAGAAATATTCTTCACATTTATTGGCTTTATTCCAGAATTTGCCTTTGAATTTAATGAAGAATCTCATAGAGAATTGTTTATTCATTTTGATTCATACAGGGTTAATAGCGAAATGTTTCATGAGAATTCATTGTCCCATTTTAAGCGACCAGTACATTTTGGCCTAAGTTATTCAAGCCATTTTGGAATTTGGTTTTTGGACATTGGAATTTATCCTTCCCTTAAATATTTAGAAGAAAAAATGTTTTCAAAATTTTTGAGCTCTAATTCAGAGAATACATTCTCTTCTAATATTTCAATTGATTGCAATAATTGCAAGAACTTTTGGCTTACAAAACATCCTCAAAATGAACATGTTTTCATTAAATGTTCCAATAGAAAAGCTATTAATGACACGGATAATTTTTCTAAATGTAGACCATCTAAAAATATTAATCCTTGCTCTTTTGATAAAACAAATAATGCAATCAATTGTATCGGAAATAATGAAATGAATTTAACCGAAATATTCAACAATTTTTCAAAACAATTGAATGAAACCAAAAACCAATTGAAAAGATTTTATTTGAAAAACACTATAAACAAAGTACACTCAAAGCTCTTTAAAAATACAATTTGTATAATTTCACGAATAACCATAATATGGGACATGTGCTAAAGGGTAAGACTAATATAATGGAAATGTATTATCTAGATTTTTCTATTCATTAAAAGTTTTGTAATCAAGTGAAAATCACATATTGTCAACAAAATTCTTGGTTATTATTCTTTAAATAAAGAATTTTATATTTTAACTGAATTTTCAAATAATTTTTGTATCTTTCAATTGATTTTCATTTATTACATAATCAGTTTATACAAATTAATGAAAGGATGCAATTTGAAACAATTACCAAGGATAAAATAGGTCAAAATAAGTCTTACGTCATTTTTCAAATGCAATATTTGTCACCGGATTTTGAAAAAAAATTCGACAATAGTTTTGTTTGAATACAAAATTCATTTAATTTATATTAAAATGTTTTAAAATTTACAAAAAGTCTGTTAATAACTGAAAAATACTTTATTTTAATCTCTAATAAGCTATGAGTTTAATAAATATTTCAATTTTTCTATGTGTTCTTGGCACTTCCAATGCTTATTGGAAATTGAACTGGAACGATGAGTTTGATAAAGAGGTTCTTGACCTAGACAATTGGGAGATTGATGAGAGCGACACTAATAAATGTGACGGTAGGCATTTATGTAATTGTTTGAGCAATTAATTATTCAATTAACCAAGCTTGCTTAATGTTTTCAAAAATACTCATCAAGCTAAAATATAAGTCTATTTAACCCAGGCCAAAAAATTGGACGACTCAACTGTTACACAAACAGTAGCCGTAATATACGGCTCATCAACGGAACGGTGGCCTTAACTGCAATCTATGAGAATATCCTGAATAAAAAGGTTTCCTCCGCTTTCATAAGAACAAGGAAAAATTTTACGTATGGAAAGATTGAAATCAGAGCCGCTCTTCCTATTGGTAAACTGTTATCGCCATGGGTTAAACTAGTTCCTCCCAAATTCAAGGCTACTGACGGCATAATCAGACACAACCAGCTCATTGTCTTCAACAACGATCAGTCAAATAATGTTAAATATGGCGTTAGTTTTCCTAAAACTGGGAAAAGGTTGTCCACAAATATGGAGGACCATCGCACTAATGGAGGTCTCAATGATTTTCACATCTATTCTGTTGAGTGGAATGAGACGGACATCATCTGGAAATTCGATGGCACAGAAACAAACTGGATCAATATTAGTGGAATCAATACATTTTTGAGTGAACCAGTCATTCTTACAGTCTACTTGAGGGTCGGAGGACCGCCATTCAAGAATGTGGCCCTCACTCTGGAGGATGTCTATGAATGGGACTGTTCTCTACTGATCTTAGATTGTGTTAAATATTATGAGTGGTCTCAAGACTTGCCTCAAACAAAACAGACAGAACTCAAGAATAGCTCTTCTGTTGGATTTTGCAAGAATGTAATGAGTGAAATATTACCAAGAAAAGAGCCTGTAACAGATCCTATTAACCTAACACCAATTATTTCCATAATTTGCTTGATAATACTGTTAACTTTGGTGCCATTAATTGTATGGTTAGTCATAAAAATGAAAAAGATTAGAAAACCTGAGCACAGAGTTGATGACCTTGATACTTACTACGACGACATTAATCAGATGGAAATGTATGAGGAAGTGGACAAGGACATTCAATATGAATATGTTGACCCTTCTAATATGTCTAGTAAATATAATAATTATTGTTCTTCATCTGATCAAGTTCATATTAGAGCTGTTGCTACCAATGAACAAGATAATAATTATATAACTATGACTTCAACAAAACAGCCTTCCAAAGTATACGTTAAAATTGAACAAGATTATGAAACAGGTTCATAAATTGTATGAATTAAAATTGAAAGTACTTAAAAGTTTACTTGGTTGAAAAACTTTTAAATGCCCTCATCCCCTTTATTTATTATATTACTTAATAATCTTGTTATTAATTAAATTTAACATGTACATTTCCCATTAATTCAATAAACTCATTAAATTTAGTTTAAAATATTTTGCTTGATCATTTGCTGACCTTACTTGTATTGATGGAAAATATTAGAAAATAAGAACAAAATGTTGTTGACCTAGATAATTACTACAATAAAAATAATCAAATTGAAAAGAACAAGGAAGTAGGCAAGGACATCAAACGGAAAACAGTCTAGCAAACGTCAATTCGAGTTTATTTTGAAATGTTCTAAAGTTATGTAATACAAATCAAATTACCTAGTTTAAAATTATTTGATTAAATGAGCCTTTGAAATATATGGCAAAAATATATTGCCCTATGTAATTTATAGATTATGCTAGTTACTTTCTTCAACTTAACATTTCATTATTCCTATGATTTATAAGTTAGAAAAAGTCCTCAAACTTTTGTAATTTTATGTAATTGTGTTTAATTTAAATAAGTTTTGTTAAGAAAACCAAAACTTCTATTAATCGTTACAATAAAGTGAAAAATTTCAACAACAACAAAATAAACTTACTCATTATGCGCAATCAAAACTTACAATAATCGCTATATTCATCGCGATAATCATGGGATAGATTATCAAAGGTAATAGAAATGGTGACTAATTGTCATTTTATTAAATTTATTTCAATTAAAGTTTTTCGTTTAAAATTGTATTCTCTTAAATCTCAACGAATGTAAACGCGAGTAGACTGTAGTTATTTATAACTTTATTTAGTGTTTCAATCTATATTTACGTAATATTTACATAAATTATCTCTACAAAGTCTAGTACAGCATTGCTCATCATATTTGCAAGGTCTTCCGAGAGAACCATATTCTTCTCCAGTTCTGGGGTCCTTTCCTCTTCCACATCCTTGACCGCGACGTAGACCGCTTGAAATGTTAACCACAGTCATAATCAACAATAACGAGCACAGAATATAAACAGCCAATTTTGATGACATTGTTCTGAGGAATACATAAAGTAAGATAAGTAATAATTATTAAAACTATAATTGATTTTAACCTACCTTATTTAATGGATAACTTGGAACAGTATCTCAATTATAGCCACATCGACACAAAACGATGTCTTATTAATACTTTTCTATATTTAAAAACATATGTTATAGAAGTGACTGTAATTTAATCCCATTTAATATTTTAGCTAAGAATACTATTTTTTCGTAAATGATTTGTATTATCTAAATTAAATTTGATCAAGTTCAAAAATATAATTATTGTGTTTATATTTTATTAGCGTTTTTGTTAACATAAGCTATAAATAATTCTATCTAATAAGTACAAATTAGCTAGTTAACATTTGTTTAAAAATCTTGGAGAGATTGATTTTCTAATCCAATAGTAATACATTTATATGAAACAGGTAATTTTGTATTATACATTGATACAAATTACAGTTTATAACTAAAAATTATATTATGCATTTTTTGAGGCCATAACTTGGTAATTTGCTTCACATTTTTCATTTTTTCCTGTACCACTCTTTTCATATTGATCAATCACTAAATAAATTCTTGATTTCATATTTTGTTCATCAATTTCTTCATATTCATTATATGTCAGTTCTTGAGGAGTGTCCGACTTATCAATGTTGCCTGCATCATCATAGAGTTCGAGTTCTATTTTCTTTTCATTATTCTGTCCAATATTTTGTGTTTCTCTTGATTTCTTGAAGCGAATAAATAGATATACATTCAACAAAACAATGATTAATAGGAAAGAAAATATTGAAGCCAGGCCAATAGCCAACAAGTTAGCAGGATCTTTTGCAAAATTTTTCCATGTGGGAGGCATTATCTTCCTACAGATATCAGAACTAGATAACTTGGTATGTTCTGTAGAATTAATTATGTTTTCATCACTTAACTCATAGACCTTAACATAATCTAAGATGAGAAGTGAACATGGCCATTTGTCAGCTTCTTCTTCATTCAATACCTGTCCTGGAAAGTACTCAATTTCACCCACACCTAAGCTTATCACTAATTTGAATGGTTTATCAAAAGGATTGTAATTATTGTCCAATTCTTTGTGAATACTGGCTGTGAATAAGTGTTTGTTGTCTAATATCCATCTGATCTCAGTTTCTGTCCATTCCATGACATAAATGTGAAAATTAAAGAGACTCCCATTAATAATAGTTTTTTCTGCTGTTCTTCCGGTAAATCTTCTTTTGTTATTGACTTCAAAATGAATTCCATAATAAAATTCTTGTAACTGAGTGTTAGAAAGTATGTCAATCTTTCCATCCTCTGTCGAGACAGTAGAGTCGTTATTTTGCTTTACAGTGGGTTCCAAATAAATGTAAGGTCTGAGCATTTTTCCTTGTGGTAGTGCAGCCCTTATCTCAAACTTTCCGTATTTGAAACTTCTTTTGGTTGAAATTAAAGGAGCGGTAAAATTATTGTTTGAATATTTCTCTCTAATGGCCGCTAAGACCAGTGTTCCGTCGGTAAGCCTAACATTCCCACTGCTATTTGTATTGCAATTGAGTTTTGTCTTATCTGAAATGAAAATTAATCTTGTTCATTTATATAATTAATGCTTACATATATTTATAATAGTTCCTTTACAAAAAAATGAATTTACTAATAAAATGATCATGCTAAAAAGTTGTAATTTACCCTCACAATCACTGGATTTCTGTTGAATATCCCATTTGTTTGGATCGATTTCTTCATCTTTAAAATCATCAGAGAATATAAGTTTCCATGATGGCTTTTTAGGTTGAATAACTGGCATAATTTTACTGCATATATCTGAGCTTGTAATATCAGTTTCAGATGAATGATCTTGGCGATCAGCGCTAGTTTCATTCATTGGCGAAGTGTCTGTCCCATTAATAAATGTGATATTTTGATAGATCCTAATATAATCAATGATAAGTAGAGAACAGTTCCATTCGTCGGCATCTTTTTCATAAAGTGTCTGTCCGGGGAAGTACTCGCCTTTTCCCCTGCCCCCACCAATAGCCAAATAAAGGCTTAATGTTAGTTGATTTGAAAAAGGGTTATAATTATTGCCAATCTCTTCCGTTTCATTAAACGTTCCTAAAGTCCTTCCGTTGAAAATCCAAGTTATGTGAGTCGGAGTCCACTCCAAGACATAAATATTGAATTCATTCAGATTTTCTTCAACTGTAAAGCTTTCGGCAAATCTTTTCCTTTCTTTGTTTACGAATTGAAGGCCAGTCACTAGATCTTGATCTTGATTATTAGTCATAAAGTTTATCCACCCGTCCTTTGCTTTCAGGAATATGGCTGAATTTATCATTTTTGCTCTTGGCAGAGCAGCTCTTATCTCAAACCTCCCATATGTGAAGCCCTCTTTTGTAGTGATATAAGGAGTGGTATAAAACTTATTCAAATATTTCTGTCTGATTGTATTCATGGCCATAACGCCATCAATCATATGAAAATGTTCAGGATTGGAACTGAAACAATTCAGGTGGTTGTTGGCGTCACCTTGAAAAATAACATTCTTTTAAACTAAAGTATTATGGTAAAATAAAAAAAAATACAGTATGTGGTGTCGTTCCTTAAATGCCATTTGTTTTCATCCAATGAACTCTCATTGAACTCATCAGAGAAAACCAGTTTAAGACTGGACTCAGATTTAGTCACAAAAAATAACAAAATTAAACTAAAGAATCCTTTATTGCAATTCATCATTAAATGTATTGCAAGGTTATAAATCTTTTACTTATATTTCACAGTATATATTCCAGCAATTAATGGATAATTTGATAAATTGTATATTTTTATTTCAATTCTGAATAAAACAACAATTATTTCAAAACATAGTTAAGGTCTTCCCATCAGAAATTTGTCTGATAAGCCTTTATCCTGTCAAAATATTTTGTAGCTTGCAAATTTAACAAGAAATTATCTATTTTTGTCTAGTTCAATCAATTGTTTATTGAAAGCAATTTCAATGTTATACAAGTTGTAATATTAAAATTTTCACTTATGACCAAGCAAAATATCATTCATTTCTTCAGTTAATTAAAAAATGTTTTATTCTTTAATTTTGTTATTATTTGTGACTAAATCTGAGTCCACACTTAAAATGGTTTTCTCGGATGAGTTCAATGAGAGTTCATTGGATGAAAACAAATGGTTTTTCTATAATGAGACAAAACCCTGTACTTAATTCATTTTACCATGATGACTCAATTTAAAAACTCTATTTCTATCTAGGTTATTTCCACAACTATCTCAGTTGTTTCAGCTCAAATCCGGGTAATTTACGTTTGATTGGCGGCACTTTAGTCATGACTACAATAAGACAAAAATATTTGAATAAGTTTTATACGACTTCTTATATGAGAACAATAGAGAGTTTCATTTATGGTAGAATTGAAATAAGGGCTGCCCTCCCCAGGGCAAAAATGATAACTTCTTCCATGATGTTGTTTCCTGCAATTACCAACAAAGAAGGGAAGGTGGACATTTTTTATAATCATCAAACCCAAGATCTATTTTATGGCTTTCCAATTAAAAATGACAAATATGTGGTAAACTCTACAACAGTTGAAGAAAATCTGAATGAATTCAATATTTATGTCTTGGAGTGGACTCAGACTCACATAACT